>AGDA01030561.1:0-13094 GCA_000281935.1 Mengenilla moldrzyki | reverse complement strand
TTTGGTTTTTTTTTGGAAGACTACAATTTAAACGACGAAAATAAATGCGCTTAATTTTTAATCTTTAAAAAACAGATATTTTGTTTACTTTTTTTATATGTTTTCAATAAATATAATTTCATAACTTTTTAATATGTATCTAATTATGACTCGAAAAAGCATTCAAATTTTGAAAAATGACTCGGACATTTAAAGAGTTTGGCCAATACTTATCTACAAGACAAAATTTAGGAAAAAATGATTGTTGGAACATATTTATTACTTAAAGAAAGCGAACGCGATTTACAATTGGTTTATTTTTTTTTTAATTCGCGTTTGATCTTTTTAATAACACACAAAAAAACTTATTATTTTACACACAAGCAAAAATAGTTCATAGTTCTTCTTTTGAACTCGCTTTTTATATTGTTTTTTTCACATAAAGGAAATGCAAAAATCATTTTCTAATGTCCATTTCCTGTTTTCGGGAAGTTATGAATTGCAACTTAGTTTCAAATCATATTTTTCGTTTAAATTAATGCAAAATGAATTTTAAAATTAAAAATGAAAAATAGAAAAAAACGCATGATAAGAACGTTGCGGAAATGCAATCTTAACGCGAGCGACCTCGTCAAGTATCGTGACCTTTGCTTTTTTTTTACTTTAAAAATGCAATAATTGCAAATGATAAAATTAATAACAAAAACCGCTTATGCGTTACATGACATCATTAAAATTTATGAAAATTTTTTAAAATTAATTTAGCTATTAATATTAATATTAAAAATTCTATTTAAATATTTTTTGAGCAATCTTTATTCGTATATACATTTGCTCAAAAATATTTGGCTGTAGTCATTTCTAAACATCATAGTTTAATTTATGATTTATAGCTCATAAAAATATCTCGTAGTTTCGTAAGGAGTACTCTGTCGATTAAAGTTTGATTTATTAAAATTTGAATTTAGATTTGGAGTCGTTTTCTTATTAATCATATCAAAATCAATTACAGGATCAACGATTTAGATGAAGTGCTACAAGTGCGTACAGTATTTACAAATGTATCAAAAGGCGAACTTGCTCGTAGTCGCGATCTACAAGAAGCTTTTGGTACTACAGACTTAGATACTATTTGCGAACACATTTTGCGTCGTGGTGAAATACAGATTAGTAATCGAGAGAGACAGTCACAATTCGATGCACTTTTCAAACAGGTATATATTTAGGCCAGTGGTTGCTAGCCTCATGTTCACATTGAAAAATATTTGTGAAATTAACTAAGTCGACTGCTGTCGGCGTCTTGGCCACCCTGAATTATATTATATACAGTCGATATAAATATGTGAGATAATAAATAAAAATATTCGAAACAGTTGTAATAATTATTTTGTTCATTATTAGTACAGATTACCCAGATCGGTAGTGTTCTCTTATCTTTCCCTTTAAAACTTGATGGCTTTACATTATTTTTCCCATAATTAATTGATGCTGTTTAATTTTCTTACAAGCATTTATATTTCATTTCGAGTAATCATCAAAGGTTTAAAAAAAAGCTAAACAAAAAATTATCTGTTATTTTTATTTCTTTGCTATTAAACCGAATCCCTATGATTAGTTCGACGAAAACATTAATTTTTCTATTGTAATATTTCAAACTATTAATGAATTTTTCATGTGTTTCATTTTCTCATTTTCTATAATTGTAAATTATTTTTCTACCCAAACTTATATTTATATGTGTATCTTTTTACAAAAGGAACAGAATAAATTGAACCTCCGTAAAGTTGATAACAACAAAAATCGTGTTTTTAATTCCTATTCCGATCAGCTAAATTGTTGTCGAAAAAAAAATTAAAACCCAAATAAATATTATTGACAACAGTGCGAAAAGTTCTTATAATTTTAATACCGAGCGGTTTACTGAACAATATTTATTCAAGCAATAGTCATACAATAATAATACGCTACACGTATATCCAACTGTTAAAATTAAAAACCCTCTCGTTTACAAAATGTCCATCACTTCACTATGCGCATCATAGCTGCGCGCGTAAGTAGGGTGTTTTCGACACGTCAAATGTTTAATCAAAAGACGCCGCCATTTTTTGCATCAAATAATCCGTGTTAATAATAATTATTCGTAAACTATTGTTTTGCCAGTCCCTTAATGTATTTAAATTAACTATAGGAACTGTATAAAGTAATGCATTAAAAATAATTTTTAATGTTTTAATGTTGATATAATTGTGTTAGAACTATTTTGTAACGTAAACAAAACTTTCTCACACAGCATTAAATTAAGTATTTTTGGAAACTCGATTAAACTTTTTTTTACATTTTAAAGAGATTAGTTTGTTTAATTTTTCTAATCATTTTATACAAATGTTGAAGAAAATTAACGTTTTTTTAACATGGAAACAATTTTTTTGCAAAAATTAACATTTAAATTTGAATTCACAAGCGTAAATATTGTATCGACTTGCAAGTATCACCTCTTCTATTTCGGAAGGTTAAAAATAGAAATGTGACATTTCCATACCCAAAGTACATGTAGATCTGGATATAAATATACGATTATTTGAATGTAAAACGTTAATTAGTTTAATGTTTTAACTGAGGTAAATTTAAAAAAATTATTATATTTGAAAACAAAATATTATAAAAATATTATTAATTAAGTTTGTCAAAGGCGCCTAAATGTGTTTCTTAACTTAAAAATTTATAAACAAAAAACGTTAAAGATGTAGAATATATTTTAAAAAAAGTGAAAATTCCCTTTGTAATTTATAGTTAAAAAGATCAATTGATAAACTTTGGATAAAGCTTGAGTTATTAAATTTTAAACATGAAAAATGTAAAAAACATTTTGGAAATTTCGAAATACATTATTTCTTTTAACTTGCAAAATAAATATTTGGAGAAAACTGTATGATCTTAAAAAATGAGATCTTTGGAAATAAAAATCAGGGCCTAACTCTCTGGAGCTTTTTTGTAAATTTAATTTTCGATGTATAAACCATAGGCGAATAAAATATAGCTGATCATTCAATTTAAGTTCAAAAGTGCACGTAAAAAATAATTATTTAGTCTACCATTAACAACGGTTTGACCTCTTGAGTACTAAATTAATTGGAGACTTATATGCATATATAACGGATTTAATTTGTTGTTATATGGATTAATATGTAAGAGTAATGCATTTTTTTGGAATATACTTATATTGGTGATGTAAATATATTTTTGAAAATTATTTCAATTACAAAATTCAGATGACGAGTCCGACTAGTCTATCGTAAGTTTGCCCAAATAAAGAGATGACGAATCTTGTCAAATGTACTCAAAGGGTTACTTAACAGTTCTTTAATCGTTAAAAATTTACTTTCTGCTCAAATTTAAAAATTTGAATATTAAAAAAGAAGTTAATGTGAATTTCGCTTTGTGACACTACAATACTCAAAGCAAAATTTCAATTGAATGATCAATTCATGTTTTATTCATAATATAAACTGATTTAATACATAGGTAGCGACTCGTGTTGCCAAAATGACTGTGAATCCGGCTACCAGACGTCCTTACACTGTATCTATGGTGGAAAAGTCGTTAAGAGATGCGCACTTTGCTATACGGCCTCATCAAACAGCTAAACAACAAGCGCTGGACGCAGTACGTGCGCTCAAACAAGTGATCAACATTGAACGCATGAAGCTTGTAATGCGCGTGAATGCCGATCGAAATATTGTAGCAGAACTAGTCGAGAAATTGCCCAGCTTCGGCGACAGTCTTGTCATTGAATCCGTGCATTTAAACGTGCCAGAAGTCAGCAAAGACATTGAAACTGTAGATGGTGGTAATTTCTTTATGTTTATTTTCAGCATAGATTATCCGGATCGCCATAGGGAGAAATTTGTCCTAGTATTATAGATGGGAAATGAGGTCTCGTTTTCGAGACAAAACGAGACAAGTACTCGATTGTCTCAAAATACTCATCGGCGTTGCCAATGAGAATTAATTTTGCATATATAAGCCCTAAAATCTTTAAAAATATAAAGAGGTTAAAATTTTCATATTTTTCTAAAAATTTGATCTAGTTTCAGTAAGTTATGTTCGATTTTAAGCCAAGAGGTGAGTTTAAGGGGGTGTAGGGTTGAAACCCAAAATTAGTGAAAAGTTATGTTTTTTTGCAAAAATTTACATTGATTTCAGTGTTATGTTTGGCTTTAGACCAGAAGGTGAGTTTAAAGAGGCTGAATGTTGAAACGTAAAATTAGTAAAAAATTACGTTTTTTACATAAATTTACACTGATTTCAATATATATTGCTTGACTTTTGACAAGGGGGTGAGTTTGAAGGGGTTGTGGGTTGAAATGCAAAGTAAGTGAAAAATTACGTTGTGTTGGAAAAATTTATACTGTTTCTGTATTTTCCGTTTGAATTGAACTAAGGGGTGAGTTTGAAACGGTTGAGGATTAAAATTTAAGATTAATTACAAACGAAATAAAAGTGCTTAGATTTTATCTATTTAATAAATAAAAAAAATTCGCAAGAATTATACAAAACTAGATAAAATCTGTATCAACATAAAAAAATAACAAATTAATATTCGTAGAACATACACTCTAAATTGCTAAAACGCATTCTTAGCCAAAATTCAAATGTATCACTTAAAATTAGTGCAGATTTTCGGAAAGATATAACTTTTCACTAATTTTGCGTTTCAACCCTCAACGCATTCAAACCCACTCTCTGGTCTAAAGTCAATCATATCTTACGGAAACTAGTGTAAATTTTTGCAAAAAAACGTAATTTTTTAGTAATTTTTCGTTTCAACCCCAACCAACTCAAACTCACTCCCTGGTCTAAAGTCAAACATAGCATATTGAAACTAGTGTAAATTATTTGAAAGAAATGTAATTTTTCACTGAATTTGCTTTCCAACCCTCAACCCCTATAAATTTACCTCTTTGTCTGAAGTCAAATGATGCGTGTTAAAATGAGTACAAATTTTGAAGAAAGTATGTAAATTTCATAAAAGTTATATTTTCCATTATTTTAGGGCTTACACAAAATTAAGTTTCATTGGCAACGCCGACGGTTATTTTAACGAGATAGTCGAGTACTCGTCTCGTTTTGTCTCGAAAACGAGACACTCACTGAGCTGAGACTCTCGTTTTCCCATCTATACTAGTATTAATTTTTAATAAGAATTTATTATAAAAACTGTTTGTTGATATAAAAAAAAAATTAAACTGTATAATTACCTCGCACAATTATAACTAAAGGACAATTTCTTTTTCAGAGAAAGAATGCCCACTCACTCAATTCGTGACTCCTTTATACCATTTTTCTGTTAATTAAGTAAATTTAATAATTCTAATTAATTTAAAATCATATGAATAGTTTACTCATTATTTTCTTTGATTACAATTGCTATTTTGTTGAACTTGCACCTATATGAGTTTTTATTAATTAATTAATTTATTTTCAGAGTTTGTTTATTAATTACTCAAACTTTTTTATCGCGTTCAGTTAAAACATTTCGTTTTTTCTCATGTTGCTTAATGTTTTCTTTAAACCTCAGTTTTTTGCAAATTGAAGTGCTACAACATAATTTTGGTACAAGTTCAATGAAAGTGGTGGTATCTCTTTTTATATAATTGTTCTTCAACCACAACTGCAGAGAATAAAAGTATGGTGAACAATTCCTTCTATAAATTATTTTTTTAACTTTCATTGACATCTAAAAAAGAAATAAAAACACTAATAACAGAATTATTTTAAACGACAATACTGTCCTGTGTGTCATAACAAGAGAATTTTTTTTCTTGTTAAAAATTTGTTGCGACGACTGTTATAACAATTTTTTTAACAGTTGTTAATTTCCTATTTGCAGTAACAAGTTTTTAACAGAATATCATTAAAGCAAATAGGAACAAAAAAGCGTCAAATAATTCAAAGGACATATAATAAATACTTGACGCTTGCAAGTAATGGTAGCTAAAACCGTGCTTTCCTAACTGCGTTTTTGTTTCGTCGTCAACTGTATAATAGAAATAGACGAAATTGGTTTCTTAGCTGCGGAAAATCGCAACAGTTTTTTATATCTATTTCCTAAATACCATTTGACGACTAAAAACGCCGACTTATTACACTCACCGCTGCGAGACAAAAACGCAACTAGGAAACCACAGCTTTACTTTGTAATGACATTTTAGTTTGTTGTTTTTACTGCTTACGCTGTCGCTCGCCCTTTACTCGAGCGCAACGATAACATTTATTTTGATATTTTTATTTTACTGAAATGTTTTACTATTTATTTGATGTTGTAAAAATAAACGGTGTTCATAATTCGTCGTACATATATTTAAACACACCGATGATGATTGTTGAAGTAAACCATGGTGCCGACAATGAATCCGATATAATAAGTTTATATTTCATTGAAATTACTGCTTTTTTACGAAATATATTGTTTTATAGCTACAATAGTAAATTAACTATGTTCTTTTAATTTACCTAATTGTTAGTATGCTGCCAAAATTTTAAATTATTTAAAATGTGCCGTGGCGAAAAAGAAAGTTGAGGATCACTGCAATAGACACAATATTCGCTTCATTATGACTATTGTATCTACTTTAATAAGAAATATATGTAAATGTTTGATTTTTAGGAAGCGAAACGAAGCCGTTTTTAGTATTCAAAATCGAACCGGGCATTTTGAATGAAGTCAGCGACTTTGTGAAGTCTGAAACCAAAGGCAAAGCGTTTGCTGAATTGATTAGTTTCCATGAAGTTTTAGCTGGCGAAGAAAACTTAGCTAGTTGATTTGGCGCTGGCGCCAAAAAATAAAGCAAATCGGACAAAATTATAAGAGAACTGTAATACACGATTGCAATTGAATAACAGTTTTATTGTATTTTTTGGAAAACTACTTTGTAGATGCTTAGTTTCAATACGAGCTAATATTACAGATTTAAAAAATGTGAGCTGTTAAAACGAAACATGAACATCTTTAATATACTCAAATACAAAATGTGCAGAAACTTTAACTATTTTTTAAATCAGACACTTAAAATATTTATATAACATTAATTCATTCGTTGTAGAAATTAGCATTTTACATTTTACGTTCATTATGTAGTTTTAGACCAGGGGTGCTCAAACTAAGTAAGTTAGTGGGACAAATAAAAATTTACTAAACTGAGGTGGGCCGTACATATCGAAATAAAGGAAAAAAATTCTTAAAATATTATTTTAACATGCAACTTTTAAAATATTTTATTACCTTTTAATTAATGTTAGACGTTTTTTATAGTTTTCTTGAAATCTTTTAATATCAGCGCACGGATAAAATTTTTTACTTATTTTTAAGTAGATATCTACTTGAAATCGGGACAAGTAGAGTTATATTCTTAAAAATTCGTATAAATATACGTATTTTTTGCTATATAAGTATACAAATATTAATTTCAAGTATATTTTTACTAAATTTTAAGATATTTTTTTTGTAAAAACAAAAATTTTTATACTAGTCCTAAATCTAAGTAGAAATTTTTATCAGTGCAAATAATTTATTTGATTTTTTATTATAATTAAATTAATTTATGCAGTCAAAAACTTTGTGTCGCAAAAACCTTTAAAAGAACAACATGTGGCCTGTGGGTTAAACACCTCTGATATAGACTGATATGGAATATCACCTGTTTCATCCGAAAAATTTGCGCTTGTAATGTCACGTTTCCAATATTGAAAATACTGTTCAATCAAAGTATAAATACTCAGCGGTTTGAATTTGTAAATTAATCAAATTTTGAATCTTATTGACATGAATAAAAGCAATTCTTTAATTAAAAAAAATTCTCTATACAATTCTCATCAAAGTTTTTTTTTATTCCGTAGTACTTTAAATATAATTGTAAAATATACTTTATCTAATAAAAATAGAGTCAGAATAATTGATTTGAGAACTTCATATTTCTAATACTTTATCACCTAAGTTGTTTTGCAGGAAGAAAGACATGTAAAATAAGCATATGAACGTAGTATAAAACAAAATTATGCTCATGGCATACATTTTTATAAAATCCTGTGTTTTTTTTTGAAAACAAGACATCCTCCGAAAATAAGCCCTATCGTGATTTTTAAAACTTCTTGTAAAATTAGACATCCTCTGAAAATAAGTCCTATCGTGTTCCAGAAGAAGATGACATGACTGTAATTGAATAAATAATAAATATTAAATAAAAAACTATAAATATATTTTATTTTGGTTCTCCACCGAAATTAAGTCCTAGCACGTATTTTGGACAAAAAAAAAGTAAGACAGTGTCTTATTTTCGGATAAACACGGTACTAGCTGGCCTCTGGGCTTTACAAAGATTTTATATGGAATGAATAACACGAAACAAAATTGTTTACAGCGTAACCATATATATGTGAAATAAAATAAATTCAAAATTAAGCAATTTAACCATGTTCTCTTTTAATGCGTTATACCTAAGGGCTCAACTGTTTTTTCCCTCAATTTTTATTTTATTTTATGCATAAATTTCGTTTAAATTATATAAGATACAACAAGAAATGTTCAGTTTGGTGCTATCGTCTGGAAATTATGCGGCAACACACTTTTTCAAATCACTTATATTAATTAAGTTTCGATCACAGGCCATCCAGCAAAATTTCAATATTCAACTATAGAAATATAAATAACTACTAACCAGTAGATCTTCAAAAATTTATATTACTATAATATCTTAAATGTTTAAATTAAAAAATATACTTTAAAATTAATTTGACTCCATAGTGTAGAAACGATTTGTTGTTGCTCGTAAAGTTTAATCATTCATGTCGTAATGTCATTTTTAAGGATGATTTTTCTGCAATGGCTGCCGTGGATGTTGACGTATTGCAGACACTTTTTCATCAATAACTAACATATCTCGTTCAATAGTTTCGGTCCACAACTCAATATCTCCTAACTGTTTCATGGCCCTATTCAAAAGGCCAGAAAGATGGAGCCATTGTTGTGAATGGCTCGATAATTCTTCCATCAATGAAGACAGACGTTTGGACTCAGTATCGATTGCTTTTTGATTCAAATATGCTTGCGAAATACTGTCATAAATTTTATTAGAATATAATTATTAAAAAAGGATTTAGCAGTTGTTATTCCCTACTAGTGCTGAACAGTTACACAAAAGCTTCATAACAGTTCCATGATACTTTCAAAAGTTCTTGAAATGAAATGTAACTTTCATAAAACTTTCATAGAAGGTATCAAGTTACATTACTTGTAAACCTTTGAGGAAAGTTTCGTCGCAACTTTTAGTTAAAAGAACTACATTTTAAGTTTTTTGTAAAACTTTGTATCCTGCATCTCTTTTGTAGTGGTCATTTTTCTCAAAAGTGAACCGTTTTTGAGATAAAACGACTTATACGTTTTACTAGTGTTTACTTTCAACCCTCAGAACTCAGCCCCAAACGAATGAGGGCACGAATGTTACATGTCTTTATAAATTCCAAGATATGTGTAATTGAGTGCACACATTTTGATCAAAATCAGGACACACAACTCGGGACCTTTCCCTGTAAGAAATGACTGCCTTTAAAAGTAATCTGGCAACACATGCAGCGCAGAACGCTGTTTTTTTCATACTGAGGAAATCGAAAAACTGAAAAAAATTTTTTTACATATGTTCATGGACTCATACTTTTTAAGAAAAATAATTCTAACGCCATACCGTGTTTACTTTTGTTTTAAACAAATAAAGATTGAAAAAAAATTGCTCAAAAACATGATTTTTTAAGCGTTTTTTCGGACATATTTGGGAATAACTCAAGATCAGTTTGAGCAATTTACTTGAAATTTTGCGAATACATTGTCGAAGACTTTTATTAACTTTTTGCAAAATTCTAATGTCATAGCTTAAAGGGATTTTTTTAGAGATTTTTTAAATTTTAAAAATACATTTCTCCCACTCTCTAAAAAACTGGAGGATATAGAAAAGATTGGTTCCCATTTTAATTGTTTATAAACCAGTCTAACAGGAAATCATAAAACTGCAAAGGGGCATTTTTCGTTGTTGACTAGTATTATTATTAATCAAAATTGATTTTATTGTGTCCGGTGGGAAAAGGAGCAATGGCCATCGATGCCGGCGAGACTCGAACCCGGGTACTTCAGAGTGCTGAAATCGAACGGCGATCATTAGACTCGGTTAGTTGTACATATGTACAACTTTACTTGTACTACACAACAATCCCTACTATCGTTAACATTTTCAACACCCGTACTTAAATTCGATCGTTCACAACAGAAACTATAGCTCAAAAAAACGCCTTTTAATTTCCTCTACTCCCAAAAGTATTTATTTCGCGTCAATGAAGCTACAGTTTTGTTCTTAAAGCAGAAATTCGAAAACGGTTTTTAGAGCTTTAGCCTCCTTTATAAACGACTAATCTAAAATTTTATACATTAAAAGTAAATAGAAGTTCTAAAAAAATCATTGGAGAACCAAGAGAGTTAAGCAACTTACTTCCCATTTAAATGATCGATGAGTGCTTCAGTTAACTTTTTAGTTGACACAAACGCTTTATTACGAGATTTTTCTAAATAAGAAATATTTATTAATTTATGAAACGTTTATGTCAAAAGTACACGTTAAAGTCCCTTATAATCAATTTTTTTAAGAATGTGATTCTTTCAAAAAATATAACCAATCAAAAAAAAAATCAAACTTGTAAATTTTTGTAAATATTTTAGGAAGTTTCATTATATTTATAGAAGTTAACTGCATTGAGAACTCTAATTAAAAAATTAAGTAATATTTATTTAAAAGGTATTAAAAAGAGAAGTCTACAGTATAATAAATAAATTATTACAATGTACTTACAATTAAAGTGGCTCATAAAAAATATGTTAAAAAAGCTGCATCAATATTTTATTTAATATTTAAATATTAAGCACATTGAACAGTGTTAAAAAAGTCACAAAACCTTAAAATGATCTCTTCAGTCAAATAGAAAAAAAAAGTTTAAATGTAAGGAAAAGCAAATCGCAACCTTACAATTAAAAATAAATATTTTTATAAAAAGTTTAAAAATGTTGGTTTATAGAATTTAATAAAATTTGTAGAATATAATTTTAAAGTATTAAAAATACCATGAGAAAAATTTATAAAAATTAAACTTTTTCGTTAATAAATTACACGGTAGCAGTATTTCATTTTTTGAAATAGACGGTATCTAAAGCAGAGGTGAGCAATTTTTTTTAACACATTAAGCACCACGTCAATCACCGATGACACACAGACGTTTCCGTTCAGGCTGCGTCAGTCACCGGTGACTGACAGTACAGCATTCTATACCTGCGATACCTGCGTGCGCGGCCTGAACGGAAAGTCGCTATAAAACTGTGTGGCGCTTAACGTGTTAATAAAGGTCCTATCCATAATTCGAAATTTTTTGGCTGGTTAAAACCACACTATTTAAGAGTATTTAACATTGTATTCATATTATAAATATCAGATTACAAAAGCACAAAAATAAGATAAAAATAGATTATATTAAAAAACAGAAGAATAAAATATGTACTGAGATGGGTCGTCTCATCTAATAAGCAACTAAAAAAATTATAATAATTTAGTATTCGATTTCGATATCACTACTGATATCCAGTGATCTTGAAAGCAAATACTAAATGTTTATTAGAGGCAAAAAACAGTTTAACTGTTTTTCAATCCAAATACATTTACGAGCCATTGCTTGTACATGCGTTTTTTTTTAAGAGCGCTGGGCTTTTCTCTAGTTTTGCCACCCCCTATTTTTTTGTTTAAGTCGCTTTGTTTTAACCTAAATATTAACTGTATAAAATATTAACACTTAACTCAAACGATTGGGCCCAAAAAACCGCACTAAAATTTCGATTATAAATATAAGCTAGTCTATCTCAAACGCCCACACACAGACTCCGTTCTTTTTCCCTATCATTTTCAGTTGGTATTGCCCATATATCATTGACTGCTTAGCCGCTAAATTTACCCTTAGAAATCAAAAAATGTTCCTAAAGAAATTAAAACATGAAAACACTGCACTAAAACATAATTCAACATGCCTTTTTTCAAAGCATTCATAATAGGATGAAAAAATGTAAATGAATAGCTATTGAAGTTAAAATGACTACATTTAAATTTTGTGAATTGCTTTTGCTACAATTTTTCATTATAAAATTGAAATATTTATTTATTGTGCAAAATCGAACTTTAAGGAAATACACTGGATCGAATTTCCGAATACAGCCAAAGTTTTAAATTTTCAACGAAATTTTATTTCTATTAAAATACTACAAAAAATTTATTAAACTAATTTACATATATATATTTATATATATAAAAATTTACATATTTATATATGCTGAATTGTTTTAATGCAGTTTTCATGACTTATTTTCTTTAGGAACATTTTTTGATTATTAAGGGTAAATTTAGCGGCTAAGCAGTCGATAATATATGGTCAATACCAGCTGAAAATGATAAAGAAAAACAAAGTAGTCTGTGTTTGGGCGTTTGATAGACTAGCTTATATTTATAATTGAAACTTTAGTGCGGTTTTTTGGGTCCAATTATTTGAGTTGTGTTAATATTCTCTACTGTTAATATTTAGGTCAAAATAAAGCCGATTAAGCAAAAAAAACAGGGAGTGGCAAAACTAAAGAAGTGCCGAACGCTGTCTAAAAAAAAAGAATGGTGACAACTATCTTCTGCGTAAATGATAAATATAATTTAAAATTTCCGTTGACGCGCTGCATAATCTGTGAAATACATCTACATATTCTGTGACGACATGGAATCGTTTCATTTGTGATTACGTTCCTTGCGGTCTTTGTGAAATAAAATTCCTAACAATATCAATCTTATTGTAATGTCATAATATAAAACCAAATGGCCAGATTTTTTTCTTACCAGCGCGATCTTTTTGTTCATTTTGAATTTTTTTGTGATCATTAAGAACTTGCGAAAACATTACTGCGCACAATTCCATTCAGCGTTGCCAAATAGACAGTTCTCAACTACGCAAACCGTCATATCTTCAGCACCACAGATTACCTAGATCGGCAACGG
>AGDA01030238.1:0-16300 GCA_000281935.1 Mengenilla moldrzyki | reverse complement strand
TATTTTATTCCACTGTTGACTTACATTGGCTTCTTACAAATATTGTAATTTTTTTATGCTTTAAATATTTAATTTTTCTTATCGTGTACCATTTTATTATTTAACATTAATTACACTAGACAACAAATTTCAACTTCTATAAATTCCATGAGATAAGGCTATGTTTTTCTGAAAGCACGTATTCAATGTATGACAAAAATGCTATAATTTTTAAAAAGTTAGAGGCCAATTTTTAGGAAGGGGTGAAAATATATTTTTTAAGTTTAGATTTTTTTCTCTGAAACTACTTGATATATATCATTTAAAAAAATACTAAAAAAATTATGAAAGATCCAGTAGCTTATAAAAAAATTTTCATTCAAAAACCTTTTATAGTTCCTGAGATATTAAATTTTAAAATCCAGAAAACGACAGAAATGCCATTTTTTTCCCAATTTTATTATTTTTTTTTTTGAATTTTGCAAAGCAACTAAAAAACATAGGAAAAAACTAAATACCTTAGCTTAAAGTATTTGAGATTTTCTTTATTTTGCGTCAAAAATTAAGTTTTTCTGATAAACAGATCCCGAGAAATAATTTTTTGAATTTTGAAGTAAAAAAATCAGGTACATGCCGCTCGGATGTAATATGCGCTTCATAACTTTCATTATAGTTTCTCCTATACGTTGCTATACAAACTATAAAAATGCAGTTTTTATAGTTTTGTTGTGTAATAGTGTGATTTTAAGGTTCAAAATGCGTACCATAATAACATTAAAGGCTGTAAACAGAGTCGGGTCCAAGGGGGCAATGAAGGGGGGGGGGAGTAAGGGGTCATATATTTTAAAATGCAATTTTGATTTTTTTTAAATTTATCTGTGCCTTATTTGAAAAATTCAAAAACATTCTTCCCCGTTAAAGGGGTGAGGGTGGGGTGTTTTTTTAAAAATTTCCCAAACAGTGGTCCTTTCATTTAAATATCTACGAAATCATTGTAAAGGCTGTTTTACACCTTAAATTTACTACCAAACTTTTCAGGGGTGAGGGTGTTTTTAAAATTTTGAAAAATGGGGCTTCCTTTTAAAATTTAAAATGGTGTTTTAAATGCACTAAATTTATCGGCAAAATTTTTAGTGGGTGGGGGTGTTCTTCCTAATGTTTTTAAATAACGGATTTCTCGGTCAAATATCTAGAATTGCGTTTTGAGAACTATTTCTCATTTTTAATTTATCACTAAATTTGCTAAGTTTTGGAGTTGTTGTGAGAACATTTAATTTTTCTTTTATTTATTGTTTTTTTGTAAGAGTTTTTAAATTAAACTTACAATTTGTAACGTTTCTTGTTTAGTCACTTAGTTCTTACGATAATTGAAAAATGGTTAGAGAAAAATATTGAATTTCAATTGTTTTAGTATCGTAAAGAAATGTTTTTAATAGCTTAGAATCCGATCATTACTCATATTTCTATTTTAATTGCTGTTGATTTTATTTTGGTTTTATTTTTTGTGTTGCTTAGTATGGCACCTTTCATTGTAAAAATAATCGCATAAATGATTCTATAGCTGGATATTTTCCACACAAAAGATACATACAAAAAAAAACTGTTGACGAAATCATCTTAAAAAGTGTTGAAAAAGTATTCTAAACACAATTTTAAGACAAACGTATTTTCACGGATACTTAAATATTGTCCAACATAATGTGTGGTAATAATATCTTTTTACTGAGAAAAAGTTTTTAAATTGATTAATGCTATAGAATGTCTTTAGTTACAAAATTGCTTAAACGAATTTCTTAATCAAATTTATAACTAATACGCTCTTTAATTTCGAAGTTAAGCATGTCTAATATAAATAAGAGAAGATATCTTGATACAACCTATCAATTTAGCACTTTTTTCTCGATAGCAAATGAAACAACAGCATTAAATCATATTAATACATTGTTTAATAATCGAATATATTTATTTTTTAACTTTTATTTATAGTTTTCTAATAAAAAAACTTAAGCGATTTCTAATGCAGAATAACTAAAATGTTGAATGATAGCTGTAAACACCCACTCAATTTTTTTTTCGATAATAAAGAAAGACGACAGATTTCTTCGCAACAACATTACAACATGTTAACATAATTTAATTTGATTCTAAGGCGATACAAAATTCGCTGTGTCAACTAGTAATAATATAGACATTTTGAAGGTAAAAAAACCATTAGCATTCAAAAAAATTACCATGATTTTAATGCAAGGAATGTTAATGCAAATTTCAAAATATAAAATTAGTCAGAATTAAATAACGAAATGTAAAAAAAAAGAAAAAAAAGTTATCATTTGAAGAACGGTAAAAATGATTATTGAAATAAATAAATCGGTAACAAATCATTTACCGTCTCTGCTGGCATTTGTTACCATTAATTTATCATTTTCATTCGAATGAGCATTCTATGTTACCACAAACTTGAACGAGGTAAGAATCAGCGAGCAATCTTTCGCTATGTAAAACTAGTTAATTCTATGCATTTAACTAATATCGAAGTGTCGGTCTTGTCGCCCGGATGAGATAAGCTTATGTTTTTCTGAAAGCACATGTTCAATATATGATAAAAACGCAAAAATCTTTAAAAAGCTGGAGGCCAATTTTTAGGAAAGTGGAAATGTATTTTTTAAGATTAGAACTTTTTTTTTCTGAAACTACTTTATATATTTCACTAAAAAAATGGCAAGAAAATTATAAAAGACCCAGTAGCTTATATAAAAATTATTACCCAATAACTTCTTATTTTTCCCGAGGTATTAAATTTTAAAGTCCAAAAAACGGCAAAAAAAATAGCATTTTCCTCAGTTTTAATTTTTTTTTTTGAGTTTTGCAAAATAACTAAAATAAATATGGAAAGAATAAATACCTTGGCTTAAATTATTTGAGTTTTTCTTTATTTTGCCCCAAAAAGAAAGTTTTTGATAAGAATGTCCCGAGAAATAATTTTTTAAATTTTGAAGTAAAAAAATTTGGTACATGTGACTCGGATGTAAGACGCGTTTTATAATTTTTATTATAGTTTCTCTTATAACTTGCTATACAAATCAGAAAAATGCAGTTTCAAAAGTTTTGTAGTATAATTGTGATGCTTTTAAGAATCAAAGTTTGTTTCGTTAATATATTAAGGGATAAAAAAAGAATCAGGAGAGAGGGGTCAAAAAATGTGGTGGGGGGATAAGTGTTCATATATTCTGAAGTGCAATTTTAATTTTTATTACTTTATCTGTGACATTTGAAAAGTTCAAAAACATTGTTCCGTTTAAGAGGTGTGGATGTTTTTTTGAACATTTGCAAAACGTAGTTTTCTATTTAAATTTACAAGAAATTATTTTTAAGGACTGTTTTACACTTTAAATTTGTCTTTAAAATTTTGGGGGTGGGGTCGTTTTTCTTAATATTTCAAAATACGAGTTTTTTGTTTAAATATCTGAAATTGAATTTTGAGGACTGCTTCTTGTTTTTCATTTATCACCAAATTTGTTAAGTGGTGGGGTTATTTTTCTCAATTAAAAGTTTAAAAATTTAAAGTTTTTACAATGGGAACAAATTTTAAGGTGATATGAACCTTGTTTGTGGAAATTTTAAATTAAGAAAAAAAACTACAAATTACAAATTTGGTGATAAATTTAAGTTATAAAATAGCCTCTAAAATAGTTTTTTGGTTATTTAAATAAAAAAGTTACTTTTTGGAAATGTTAAAAAAACCCTCACCCCTTAAACGGAACAATGTTTTTGAGCTTTCTGAATAAGTCACAGATAAAGAAATAAAAAATCTAAATTGCATTTCAAAATATGTGACCCCTTATTTACCCCTTATCTCTTTCTTGACTCCTCGCACCAACTCTGCCTTTAGTTTTTAATGTAATCATTGTACAAACTTTGACTCTTAAAAGCATCATTATTACACGATAAAACTTTTGAAACTGCATTTTCCTAATTTTTTCTTATTTTTCTGCATTTTTCTTATAGCAAGCTACAAGAGGAACTAAATTAAAGTTATAAAGCGCGCCTTACAACCGAGCCGCATGTACCTGATTTTTTCACTTTAAAATTGAAAAAATTATTTTTCGGAAACCGTTTATAAGAAAAACTTTTTTTTTGGTACAAAATAAAGAAAACTCAAATAACTTAAGTCAAGATATTTATTTTTCCCATATTTATTTTTGTTACTTTGCAAAATTAAAAAAAAATTATAAACTTAGGGAAAATGCATTTTTTGTCGCTTTTTGGACTTTAAAATTCAACATCTCGGAACAATAAGAGGTTATTGAATAATAATTTTTATATATGCTGTGGAGTCTTTTATAATTTTTTAAAACATTTTTTAAGGACATATATCAAGTAGGTTCATAGAAACAAAATTTTAAATTTAAAAAATACATTTTCACCCCTTACTAAAAATTGCCCTCTAATTCTTAAAATTTTATGCGTTTTTGTCATACATTGAACATGTGCTTTCAGGAAAAAATACGCTTATCTCATGAAAAATATAAAATTAGAAATTTGTTGTCTAGTAATATTATAATGATATTCCAATACTTGAGCTGTTGATACTCATTTACTTTATTTTCTGTTGAGTTTTTTGTTTTTAATTTTTACTGTCGATTAATACTTAAATATCATTTATAATATTTTGACATAAGTCAGGGGCTAAAATCCTCAAAACCGCCTCCAAACCTTCGCTTCACTACAATGTTGTCACTACTAAAATGTTGTATATTTGAGACTAGGCGATCTTTAATACGTAAAATTTTTTATGTAATTTTGAGGGAAGCTATTTTACTCTTGTATAATAGTTTTTATACATAAATTATAAAACATGTATTGTTGTTGTTTTTAAATGCCTAATTAAATATTTCAATTGCAGAATAGTGAAAAATGCAAAATTTAATTACTGAAGCACAAGAATCGTCAAAACTCTGTTTATTGGTCTATTATTTTGAAAAAAGTAATTTTTCTTGTATTTACAATTATCGGATAATGTGTCATGGTTTGTTTATGTGGTTGAAATTATAGGTTATAATTAAAATTATTAATCATGCATATTATTTTGTAATTGATTTCAAATTGCTTTCTTTCTTAATACAAATTCAAACAGAAAACTAAAATAAGAAATTTAATTTATTTTTCTCTAATGGTTGCTAAGAAAATTTTGCAGAGTGTTGTGTCTAATAGTAAGGACTAATAGTCGCCCCTTTTCTGGGGTGAGGGATTATACGTGGTGAAAACTATTACTAAAGGATAAAGAATATATTTCTTGTAATAAAAATTATATTGGAAAACTTCAGTAAATAAAATTGTTATAAAGACAACCGCTTTAGAAATGTGAAGGACAAAATTCCTTTCTGTATTTTCGCAATGGTTCAATTTCAACAATAAATAACAAGGAATTTGCTGTTCGAACCTCGGAAATGCTTGTTACATTTCGTTGAAGTAAACAAATCCTTCAAATCGACAAATTCCCAACATTCCAGCCTTCAAACGCAATATAAAAATGATTGCGAAAAATCAACTTTCAACTATTTATTTAGTTCACTTTCTTTAATCTAATTCAGTTCATTTTCTTTTCAAGTGTTACCTTTAGCTTAAATAAATTAATTTTTGTTAAGTAAAAAGTAATTTCAACTTCGCGATCTAATTTCAAAGTAAATCTCTCAACCAAACCGAAACAATCAATTATCGATTCAAATACAAGATAATTCGAGAATCGTATCCGGAAATTCACAACAAAATGTACATAACTGAATATATGTTGCTTTGATTTATAAATTTCATTATTACCAGTAGACCTGATAAAATGAATAAAACATCTACAAATCCATATGAGGACTTTATAAGCAATTGTAAACAATTTAAAATCTCTAGCGATATAACTTTTTTTTAAACATTATACACTTTGAGGAAACAAATGAAGGAAGCTAATATGTTAGTTTTAATATAAAATATGAAAAAAATATAACGTATTGATGAAAGTGAAAAAAATTGGTGCCTAATAGTAAGGGGCACTTTTTCAAAAAATCGATTTTTGATTAATCTATATAAACGAAAATTAGAAAAAAATCGATAAATCGGAAAAAGATCGATAGTCGAATTTTATTCTTATTTCTTGTACTTATTTTTACAGGATAAAACCCAAACAAAACATAAGTAAACTATACTTTATTACGAATGCTATTTAAAAACTTATAAATTGTATTGTTTAAGTGTCCTTAAAAATTTTCCTTGGGAAATATTAACTTCAACTGACTCCACATTGAAGAGGTTTTGAAAAACATAATCACAAAAATCATTTGAAAAGAAAAATTTTCCAATCAGCCAGAAAAATATTTAAATTTTTTATATTATGCATAGATTTTATTACATACTCATAATACACAAAAAAAATCATAAATCAATTTTTATTACATTTATTTATTTGGAATTACAATCGAAGAAATGTTGTATAAAATAAATGAGTATTTTTTCGGCAACATTGTGGAAGATTCTGTTAAAAGATACCGCCACTATCTGTGTTCATAACGAATAAAACAGCGTTTTGCGAAGCACAGTGTTGCCAAATTACTTTTTGATGCAGCCATTTCTTAGTTAAAGGTTTTCAAACTTTTAAAAAACAGAATTTAAAATAAAGTTTTCCACTTATTATTTGGTACTTTCTTTTACACATCATTCTTCATAATCTTCACATTTTCTTCTTATAAATGACATTGGTTTGAAGTAAAATAATATTTGGTGTAATACATATAAAAAAAACTTGACGCTACTTAATTTTTAATTATACATGTCTTCTTTCTACTTTTAAAAAGACTTGAAAAATACGATTATATTAACTTTCTCCTTATAATAATTATACAACAAACTTTTGTCTTCTTTATGAACTGTTCATGTTAATATAATCATATTTTTTAGTTTTTGAATTATTGATTTGAAATTTTGTAAGTATATTGTCTGAGACTTTTTGTAATTTTCTGCAAAATTTTAATTACATAGCTTAGAAGATTTTTTTCCACGATTTTTTAAACTTTAAAAATACAGTTCTCCTCCTCTCTAAAAAACTAGAGGATGCAGAAAATTTTTATTTTCATTTTAAGTTTTCGCAGACCAATGTCTAACAGAAAATCATAAAACTGTAGAGGGGTTTTTTTCGTTACTGATTAGTGTTATCGAAAAAAATCGAATCATAAAAAATTGATTTTTTGAATTGAAACTGAAAATCGATTTCCGATTAAATCGATTATCGGGCCCATCACTAGTGCCTATTAAATGTATAGAGTTTTAAATATATTCTGTTAGAGTAAGTTTCATATATTATGTCACTTGTATTAGAAAAATGTTAAAAAATTAAACAATACAATGTTTCCTTCATTTTGTGTAAAAATAATGCAATATATAAAAAAGGCACGTATTCAAGCAACTTATTTTTGTAGGGGTAGTTTTCAATGAAGATGTTTTTTTTAGAAGGTATTTCTTAAAAAATACCGTGGTTCAGTTACTAGGTCAATATATCTTGTTTCTATGTGAATTATTAAAAAAAACTTTTAGGTTCAGGAATAAATATCTAATCGAAAAAATAAAAATTGTAAAAAATCTAAATTTCCCAGTTGAAAAATGTTTCTTGTAAGTTTTGCTCTATGGAACTTAAAAACTATCATTTTCAGCAATATATAGTAAAAAGGATAGACTATCTACTGTAGTGTTAATTGCTATTCTAAAAGATTGTAGATTCAGTTTTAGACTTTCATTATTTTTATAAGTATTTCAGAATAAAATTTGAAAAAATTACCGAACGTTAATACATTATTGAAAAAGTTTTTCCCTCATGAGAATGTAATTTTAGTTGTAAAATTTGGAAAATGCCATTACACATTATTCGATATAGCAGAAGTAGCCTACTACATGCTTAGATTCTATTATGTGCATACAATGCGCTTCTTTTAGTAATTATGACTTTAAAAATAATTTAATTTCACAATTTAGTTCCTAAATGAAAATTTCTTGAAATTACTTATTTATTATTGAAACTTTAGACCAGGGGTGGGCAATCCATGCTCTGATTAGCAATTTTATATGGATTAATAGTGTTAAATTTAAGTTTAGAAAATTATATGAGCAGAGAACGAAGGAACTGATGTTCCTACCCTTCGTTACCATTTTATTCTAGTTTTAACATTTCATTTTATTCTAATCGTTCAATTTTGTCACTTAGATACTCGTTTAAAATATTTACATTGAAAAGAAGTGAATACAAATTACACTAGTCATCATCAGAAGTTTACTCTGAACACCTTAATATTTTCTGAAAGCCTACATTGAGTAAGAGACAAAAACGAAAGAAAAAATTAAATTTCTAAAAACCAATTTTTAGGAAAGGAGTAAAACGTAATTTTTTCATTTAAACATTTTTTTCTTTCGACCAAAATGATTTTCAGACATAAAAATATATTCAAGAAATCGTGTAAATATCTACCTATCTTAAAAAAATAATTGAAATAGCTGTTACAGGTCCTTTGATAAAGTTGAAAAAACGCCAAAAAATCCTGTTTTACACACATTTTCATTTACTGTAACGCGCGTTTTCGTTTGCTAAAGAAATCAATGTTTATTAATATTAAGGTGGAAAATATCCACCGAAATTTATTCATGTTTCATCAAATGAAATGTAATGTGGATATCATGCAGGGTCATTTGCGATTGGTCGATTTTGTTTCTATTTAGCATATCGTACAGACCAGGATTCGGCCATTTGAGGTGTGAGTTTTCATTGGTGGATCAGTCACAGGCATTACGTTGTTTGATTGAATTTGAAGCTTTTGATTAGCGGTCTGCATAGATACGGCTAGCAAACAATTCTAGTACGGAAGGGGAAGGGGGTCTCTACGGTCAAGAAGCACTACCAGCCTCGTCATCGTTAAAAGCCTTCAGGTCTTATCGAATTACCTTATTTGTTTTAGTAATAATAATAACATGTATGTTACTCGATTGTGAGCTATCTTGAGATAGCATTTTTGTCACTTGCTCGATATATAGGCGTTCAGAAAATACGTAAGATGTTTGAAGTAAAAAAGTTAGAATTTGTTGACTAGTGTTATATATATATATATATTTCGTGTTAGAAATTCGCACGACCTATTTAATGATGCCATCTAAGAGGTTAAAGAACTTAAATCAATAATTATGAAAAATGGTTACTTGTAAAGAGAAAGTTCCCACAGATGAACACTATAAAAGAAATAGTTGTTGCTTCCTGAATACTTCACTTCATTACATGTTGCTATAAAAATAATATAATTAATATTTTAAAAAAAAATTAATTAATTAAGTAACAAAAAAAAGAAAAATTGTTTAATCATTATCAAAATTCGAGAACACGACAATATACATATACATATATATTTATATATATGAATTAAATTATTCATTTTTAATGACTGCTCATAAAAGAATCATTTTTATTTTACAAAAAAAGAAAACTCGCGCTGACATTACTATGAAGAAAAAAGTTAGATCACTGTGAGCTTTTGATCATGTTGTGTGTTCCATGTGAGTTTAGTGTTAGCTCACAACAGTAGGTAATTTTATTGTCGAAAATAAGATCATGGTGATATTACTAAGAAAAAAAAATATATCACTGTGAACTTCATAAGACGCTATTGTGAACTCATTTTTGTTTTGTCGGGATATAAAACTTAAAAATGTGCTTACTAAAAAAAATGCAAATTTCATCATGAAATCTATGAATAACTGTGTACACAAGTATGTTGCAATACATATTACTGAACGTAATCCCGATATTCGTAATTTGTAGCTTTTATTTTTTTAGAAGGTCTGTTGGTAAATGTTCTTTGAATGGGAGAATCATTATGTCATAGTTACTCAAAATCACTCAACCTTTGTATTTTGTGCAAATGATCTTATTCGCTCAACTCTTCCTGGAGTATATTTACCAAATCGCCTTAAGAATCGGTTACTTCTGCGATGACGAGATATATAAAATTGTCATTAAAAATTATTAAATTTGTACCTAGGCTATATGTCGGAATTTTACAATTTGCTATGTGATATTTTTAATGAAACTACCTCGTCAAAAATTACACTTCTCCAAGTACTTTATAATAGTAATAAAATTAAACATTTAAATATGATGGATTACTGTGAGCGTGTTTTGAATTCCTTTGATAAATGGAAGTTTTATGCCGGCATCAATATAAATAAAGAGACGAATAATTTAAGCGAACAGAATCTTTTAATAACTGTTATTTTAGCTATGCCCGATCCCGATTTGAGAAATAAGCTGAGATCTTATTTCAAAATTCCTGACTCATTTCATACGCACCAAGGTATCAAACAGATGATTTTAGCAAAAGAATTTAAAAAGGCTGCTTACGCAATAATTTTTTTTCGATTACGCGATGGTAACTATACTATAACTGACTTTTTGGTACCACTGTTCTTCTTGAATGAATGCAATGTGATCGAGGATTATTTATCATATTGCAGTCGTATGGTTCCATCGTTTGTATCTTTTTTAGATGGATCATTGGATGACCCTATTAATTACTTTTATGATTATGCTATGTAAGTAATTAAGTTTCTTAAACTTAATTCTAATAATATATAAAATTTTCAGGCCTTCTATTTGCAACTGTAATTGTATTTCTGATATATCTTTTTTAGAATATAGTTTATAACTTTAAAATTTAAATTAACTTGAATCGAATTAATTTTTTATAGAAATTGATTTCGTTTAGTGCTAGAAATAGTGATATTTTACAAAATAAAAAACGTGTTTAAATAAATTATATAATTTATAGCCACAAAAATTTAGAAAATAATTTCTTATTTCAAGAAGTTGACCTTTTAATCAAGTAAAATGATCTGAAATCTTTCTGCGTAAATTATTTTTATTAGTTAAAATTTTAAGAAGCACTATAATATTTTTCGTTATTCCTTGGACTAAACGGAAATATTAATAAACATATTAACCCTGTAATACCAGGTGTGTTTGTATAACATTGAGTGCCATTCGGGTCCAATGGATCCATATAAATAATGATAGTTTTTGAGCTTTATGTGCAATATTTTTTTACAAAATATATGACAAAATATTAGAATAGTTATTTTTACATTTTACGAATGGTACATAAATAAGATTAAGCATTAAAATTGTAATATTAGACGAAAAGTATAATTTTTTATTGGTAAAAAAGAATCAAGTTTTACACAGCAAACGTATGTTTACAGATAGTAAAAATAAAAATTTTTTACATTTCATCAAAACTAATTCTTCCAACAGTTTTTGCACACAATATTACTATACTCAGAGCATACATTTTTGCTACACTTCGTACAGATCGTTCTTGTTTTACGATCTTTCTTTGAAATACAAATAGCACACCGAGCTTTCTTTTTGACTGGCACTAATTCAGTAGTTTCATCAGTTTCTATGATGTCTAATCATTTTCTGGTTCATCGTTTACATTAGCCAACTGTTTGCCAAGGGAAATTAAAAAGTTTCTGCGTCTCAACTCATTGTTATCTAATTTAAATAACGTCAGAAAAACAATATAAGCATTAAGTGCACTTATATCGATCATGTTGGAAAACACTACCATCAGCCATCTTCTTGTCATCCGTTTTGAACTATAACAGCGAGTCATCTGGTCCATAGTGTCAACACCAGATTTTGTTTTATTATAAGATTACTTCAGGCTTTTTTTCTAGCGTAGAATTGTCCACTACGGGTTGATTGTGCATTGTGCTTAGAAGAGTAACAGTTGTATATTTTTTTGAACGATAAGAAACTATCATTGCATTTTGCTGGAATCCAAACAAACTACTTGTTACTACCCTATTTTTATCGGCTTTTGTAAATGTTAATGGAAGTTCTGGCTTATTTTTGCGTATTGTACCGACATAAGTGAGTCCCTGTTGTTTTAGTTTGCGAGCATGTGAAAGACTTGTGAAAAAGTTATCACCTGTAATATTTCTTCCGCTTCCAGTGATTTCCCTTGTCAAATTAAGAACGACTCTTTTTCCTTTTTTCACCTTTTTTCCTTGTTTCACCTTTTTTCCTTGTTCTAATGTTTTTCCAGTATATACTTGGATGCTCCGCACGTAACTTGTAGCACTATCACAGATAATCCAGAATTTTATCCCATATTTTCCTGGCTTGCTAGGTACATATTGTCGAAAAGGACATCGCCCGCGAAAAGTTATAAGTTGCTCATAAACTGTCATATTATCCCCAGGGATAAAAGCTTCTTGCAGAGTATTAACCCAGTCGTCAAATATCTCACGAATTGGAGCCAATTTATCATCAGATCTTTTTGTGCGTCTGAGCGCTGCATCATCAAAACGCATGGAGGAATCAATTTGCTGGAAACGATTTCTACTCATAATACGATTGAAGATTGGTCGACCGTTCTCTTTACTCCAAAGCTGTTTAACTTATTCATTTTTTGATTTAAATACTCCAATAAGTATTAGCACACCGATATATTTCTGTAGTTCATCAAGTGAAACTGCTTTTCATTCATGAGAATATTTCATATAACCCTCCTTATTTTTCCATTTGCAAACTGTTTCCAAAATATTTTTACGAATAAATAAAGAAAACGCGGATTTTCATTATCAACATTTCTGTTCGCAAAACGCGTACAACTACTCTTTTTTCGAATTATGTTTGTAGCTTTAGTGCGCCCACGACTAGTAACAAAAGGTACTGCACTCCAAGATTCTTGTCCACTTCGTGAGCAGAAAATTCTTTCACATTGCACTTCGTCGTTGCAATCATCAGAACATTCACTCTCATTGCTCAATAGATCTGTTGGTTCATAATCGATTTCTCCATCATCCGTTGAATCTTCAGAGAAAATCATATTTTTTTGCAGTAGATGTTGATACATGTCTTTATTAGAAAATCTACCATGTGCCATTATCATCAAGTTTTAATCACAATGAAATCAAGAAAATCCCGCCAAATTACATATGAAATAAATTACAAAAATTGCACAGACTCCTAAAACAGGACTTAAAACATTATGATGAGAAAAGTTTCAAAATAAAATTCAAATGGTTTTTTTGTAAAATTTATATTAATATTTACTTTTTAATCATTTAGAACAAGTTTCTTTATGCTTGTTTAGCTCTTTATTATAGTTGTTCAATCGTATAATAAAATAAAATGAAACTTAATATTGAAAATTCATTGGGGTCCAATAGACCCGCTTGATACTCAATGCTATGTTTTGCTATAAATATGATGTAAGATATGAAAAGAAAAACTATAGTTTAAGGGCATCTTAATGCATAATAAGAAAAAAGTCAAGAAATATTGTCGATAAGTAACACAAATTAAAAGCGCAAATAGCTTATGAAAGTATGAAAAGAGTCCAATGGACCCGCTTGGTGTTCCTACACTGAGAGAAAACTATAGCTATAACAGATAAAAATTATGATATTTTAGCAAAACGTTTTGCTATATTTTGGATAAAGAAAAATTTTGCTAATTTAAAAAAATATTAATGGTAATATAAAAATTTTTTTCTAATTTTTCTAAAAAAAATTGCTCTAACAGCACATTAAGTTCATTTATCCTATTTTACTAAATATTTTTCTCAGTGTAGGGTTAAGAACGTTGTATATTTATAAATTTTATGATAGTACATATAGTGAGCAAAGTGTAGGTTTTTTGATTTTTGTGCAAGTTTTATTCATTTGTATTCATTCTAGATCATGGTGTAATTAAATACAATTTTTGTATGACGAGATGGTATTTGCTTTTTGCTCATATTTTTGTCGTATTTCTAAGACTATGTGATGAGTTGCTGTGCCACTGGCAACTTTTAACTTATAAGGAAGGACGTCGAAACGGCAGACGTCAGGAGTTATATTAAAAATAACTCCTATTCGGTGTAATATTATTTATTTAAAACTTAAACGATTAACTTATACCGTCAACAATAAAACTTTGATTTGAGTGTGCAAACAAATTCTATATTAGGTGCACTTAAACCGTAACAACTCAAAAGTTAAAACGCTTTTCGAACTTTAAACGTTTTCAAGAAACGTTTTAAAAACGTTAAAAATACGTTCATGTGCTACTAAGGTAATGAGATTTTAATTATTAGAAACTAGAAATTTGAATATCAACTAATGTGATTTTTAATCAGTCATTACAACTAGAACTGTAAATGTTCCCTAATAGCACACGAACGTATTTTTAACGTTTTTGAAAATTTTAAAACGTTTCCGGTTTTTCGAACATTTTTAGAACTTTTAAATTTGAACGTTCTGGGAACGACCTAGCAACATTAATGTCTTTTGTAACTATTCCTTTATTCTTTTTTTCATCAAATTTTACTTCTCTACTATTTCTTTTTCTAATGTAATTTAAAAAAATATATATTCTCGGTACTTTTGTGTAACAAATTAAATCTTTTTTTTTAACAACGATGTATTTTGTCAAATTTTCGTAATAGCTTTTCGATGTATTTTTTTAACAATTTTTTAGTGACTAAATTCTTGTTACAATTTTTACATTTGATTTTTAAATATTTTAAATATTTTAAATTTACTTTTTATTTTGGATAAATACTTTTTTTTTAAAAAAATATTTTGGCTCTTATTTTATTAAAGTTTTAATTTTTAACAAACATAAAATTAAGCTCAATGTAATTGGTTTTTTTCTTCTAAAGAAGAAAATGAAGTTAAAAACTAATTATGTGTCTCAATTAATTAAAAAAAACTCTTACTATATTTTATCATTTCGGTACGCGTCGTCTTTTTTTTAGGGACATGGGAATATTAAACATTGTTTAAACAAATTTACATAAGTAATTTAACTTTAAATATTAATAGCAGATACAATAGCTTAATTTTATCAAAAAAAAAATTATTTTCTCAATGGGGTATTTATATTTTAAAATTAAATATTTATTTAGGATAAAAAAATTTACTTTTATAATAAAAAATGTCAAATAAATAAAATTAGTTTGGAAGCGTGTTTGAAACGTTTCGTTACAACTAAAAAAATACTTTCAGTTTTACAAACGTTTTTCGAACGTTCAAAAACGTTTCAACCGTTGAAAGTTTTTAAAAACCAAAATAAAAGTTTCGTTTGGCTAGCAGGGTTGTTACAGGAGAATTGACCTCATAGCTCTTTTGATGAGAATTTACGAAACACAACAAATTTTGCCCGATAAGACTAAAGCTTGCTAAGCAAAAACCAGTACAACTATCGGATATAGTTGGGTCTTGTCGCAGCCAACGAAGCAAAAGCCGGCACTAAAAGTACTCATGTCAACGTCTAGCAAATAAACTACTGGTAGAATTCCAGAAAGTGGGACGAATGTGATTATTCACTTATTATTTTACACGGAGGCAGAAATATAATTAACGGCTAGTGAAGTAAAAGACAATTAACCGATTCGGTCAACACTACACATAGCTAACGACTAGTGAAACAAAAACTAGTATGCTATGTAACTGGGGGATTTAAATATAATTCACAATAAGAAGTCTTTATATAAATAAATAGATTTATAGTAAATAAAAACTATATAATTTGTGAACTAAATGACACTTTATATCATTTTTGTCATAATTTATACCCCAATCCCTAAATCTAGTTATTTACAATTCTATTTTTTATACCAGTTTCTGAGTTCAGATTGAGCAATTTTTAACGCCAACTCTGATTTTATCGCTGTTGTTTAAATGATTTTTTCTTTATTACACACCAGAAGTAATAAAAAATGTTTTCCTTGTGAAATAAACGAGCTTTGATTTAGTGAAAAAAAAAATGAAAAAAAAAGATTCATACTTATATGTTATTTTTGTTGATTAGTGTTAATAATTTTTTGAACTGTAATTTTTTTTTCAGGCAAATCGGATTTTCAAATATAAAAAACGACAATCACTTTCAACAAAGATCGATATTAAAGTTTATACGTACACTTATTACAAAATACGAAGTTGATCTTAAATTTTATCAGAATGCTCAAAAGAAGTATTTGTTCAGAAATCTGTATTATTACACTAGTTTATATGACGAAAAGAAAATTAGTATAATTTCAAAATTAAAATATAAAACAACTAATGTGTTCCCCCATAATTTTAACAGATCAAATTATTTTTGATGATTTGGTAAAAGATATAATTAAGCCTCATGATTTTGTAATGCAAAAAAGATTATTGGAATATTTGATTTATTTTAATAAAATGGAAGAAGCGGTTGGCTGGTTTAAATTTTACAAAACACCACTTAAATATGTGCCAAAAGACGTAA
>AGDA01030129.1:0-11510 GCA_000281935.1 Mengenilla moldrzyki | reverse complement strand
TTAATTATACAAAAGTTGACTTTTCAAGCATGGGAAAACTTCATTCCATTTTCTCGAACAATACAATTTCCTTTTTACACTAGAAAAAATTTACTAAAAAATAAAATGAAATGGCGACATCATAAGTAACTATAATTTTTTAAAGTTCTCTTTACTATTTACTATAAAAGATAAAAAATAAAAAATGTTTAAAATAATTTATAATAACGCATACAAGTTTTGAAATCTGAAACTTCAGTATCCCGTATAATACAAATGGTGTATTGGACAATCTATATGTTTATTAAACGATCTAAATTTACATTAATTTAGATCGTTTAATAGATGTTATACGTTTAATAGTTGCAACTTCAACGAAAAATTTATACGGTGGAAACTTTAAAGCATTTATACGCCTGTTATACGTATATTAGATATATGTATTATACGTAGATCTCAAGTGGAATTTAGGTTGTTTATTCCACAGTAATTTTTATACATCTAATAGTACAGTGTATTATACACCAATTATATGTTTTTTATACGTTCAAATTATACAGTTTATAGTCAGATTTATACGTTTTTTATACGCTTATTAGATGAACATTTATTCCATATAGGAAAAAAATCAGCTAAAAATTGTATATAAATACATGTATAAATGATTGTTGGGAGTTATTGTATATTACACGTTTAAAACACCGTCTAATACATGTCAAATATCGTCTCAAAATTCTATAATTTTTATTAAAATAATCAACGTTTATTATACGATTGTTTAAAAATTGGTTTAAAAAACGTATAATATACAGTTTGTGCTATACGAGATATAAAATCCATATTTTGGTAGTCTACAAAACTAAAACTAAGTATTGTAGTGCAAACATGAATTATAATTAATTTTTAAATAAAAAAACTCTCATATTGTTAATTTTTGATACATAATTAAATCATTTTAATAAAAAAATTAAACTTACGTTACTACCTTTCAAAATTAAAAAACTTTGTCTTCTAGTAATAATATTATAAAGCAAAACGCATTTGTAATTTATTAGTGTAAATAAAGCTCACATACAATTATAATTAAAGAAAAACTAATTTTAAATTTAGACATTTAAGACCAAAATTGATTTAAAAAGTGTAACTATGCAAATTATTATAAAAAAAAATTCATTCGGAAAGAAATAACACACTCATTAAATTATAAATTATCATTACATAAAAAAACTAAATACCATTATTTGAATCATATTACAATTAGAATTACAGTAAAATTGTTTGCAAGAAAAAAAAACTGATCTATTACAAAAAGTTTTTTTATTATTTACTCGCATTACGTAAAACACACATATACTGTTCAGGTATGAAGTATAAAGTCATGCATTAAAAAAACCAACCATTTAAACTTACCTAAAAAAATACACTTCAAAATAATTAAAATAAATTAAGTGCACAAAAAGGCACTTTAAAAGTTCATAAATACGTTAAACCATGAAAGGAAAATAAATCGAAAATTCCAGGAACCCTGATCATAAACAAAACTTTTTTTCACATATATGTGTTAATAACTCTTTCCTTAAAATTATGATCCATTTAAATCGCGTATGAATCAATTTATCGATATTCAGGAACAAAAACGGAATTTTTAAGTCCTACAAATCTTTCTAGACATACTTCTATTATGTTAAAAAAATTAAAAAAGCCAAAAAAAAAATAATATCACTGTAAATTTACTAAAACATTTTATGAATTGTAGCACAGATTGTTCAGATCCGCATAGTGAGAAATTTTTCTAAATTCCCTTTGTTTTTATGTTGGTAAAAATTCAAACAAATATGGCGGTATCTTTTGACAAAATCTACTGCAATATTGCTAACAAAAAATACGTATTTATTTTTAAAATGTTTCTTTGACGGGAATTTTCGAAGAAACAAGTATAACAGAAAATTCTTTTATCAACTGATTTTTAACTATCAGCTACTATTCAAATTGACCACAGCTACACAGCTTAGACTGTCTACTAACCGCTTAATTAACAGTGTTTACGACCCTTTTTAAGCAAATTTTAAGAATACTTTCCGTCACCACGTTTTTATTCTTACAGAACTCAAAATATATCATTAAATAGTCGTGTTCAAAAAGTCTGTCCCGAACGGGACAATTTTACGTCATAGCCACCTAGGATTACTCGACTCCTATGTTTTTGTACAAGACCGAGTAAGTTTACAAAAATACTTTTCAATTTTGTCCCGAACAGGACAGACTTTTTGAACACGACTGTACAATGAAAAAAAGAATACAGAATACAAACAAATAAATCGAAAGTAAATTAATTACTATCATTAACTATGATGTTTACTCGAAATAAAGTAAAAAGATTTGTAAGAAAACTACTTAAAATGGCAACGCCGATCTTTTATTGAAAAAATTTATGAATGGCACAAGTTTAAAAGCAACGATAAGAGAACACTTTACACGTCTACAAAATCTGTGCTTGTAGCTTTTATATTTTAATTTAATTAAATTAAATTTTAGTAGACAAAATGTAACATTAAAAATATGATGACCAAATTAATTATTACTTTTAAAAAATAAGGTATAATACTGAAAAGTATAAAGTTTAATATGTTAGCGGAGATTTTTGCACGCTTTCACAAAAATTTAAGTTAGTTTATGAATTAGAGATAATATTTTTAAAATCTTATACTCAAAAGTTTTAATAAATATTACCAACATTATATGTCAACTACTCACAAATTAACTAAGAAGTTTACAAAGACATTAATCCTAATTGTTACGTGACATTACTTCATTATCGTTTTGTCAAATAATAATTCTATAATTGTTATATTTTTTCCTACATAAAATTACTCGTCTTTAAAAAGATTACTAATATAAAAAAAAACTCGTAAAAAACATTAAGTTGCCAATATTGTAAAAAATTGCAATTAGAAACCTGCATTAAAGCAGCTGGACCCAAGTACTTGTCACTATTCCACCAATAACTTGGGCATGACGTTGAACAGCAAGCACACAAGATACATTCGTACAAGCCGTCCAATTTTTTACGATCTTCAATACTTTGTAAATATTGTTCGCTTCCAATTGGTTTTTCACTTCTGGGAAAGATATTTTTTTTTAGATAAGAAACAAAAATGACCTTTCTGCATGAACAAAATATGATTATAGTATAATGGAAATTTTCAAAGTGTAAAAAACTTTCATCTTTATAAAAATAATAAACAAATTCCACGTTTTATACAATTGCTCAATTAATAGGGAATTGTTATGAGAAATTTCCATTAGACTTTGTAAATCTATTAAGTTCATCGGAATCATTTTCCGTTTTGTACTTTTTTTGTAGCCAGGGTTCAATGCTACGGTACTGCTTATAGAAATTGTTCATATCCGGCACCAAGTCTTTTACTACATACATATGCGGCAACGGATAGATTTTCGTTGTTTTCGAGAGATCTAAATCGATTTTACTAACGAAATTTAAATTAATTTCATTTAAATAAACAGTTTACATTAAAAGAAAAAATATTTAAAAAGTATTTTAAAAATTTGGTAAATTTTTCTGATAAATTATATACACTTTTCATTTTTGCTTCAATATTTCAGTAATTAATTTCATGTAAATACGAAATATAAATTATCTAATGATAAATTTAGATTGTAAGTTTTCAAAGTCTTATTAAATATTTTGGGGCTTTTTAAACATTTTTCGTTCACGATCCCATTTGATTTTGTAATTTTTTTTGTGATTTTAAATAAATCAATTTAACGATTAAATTACAGATTCATAGTCCATAATTTTTATTCTGTGAGAATTGAAGTTTTTTCTGACCTAACGTATAACAAAGAATAATATAAAGGCATTTTTTCGTGAACCAATACACATTAATTATTGTCATAAACTTATACTTTGACGTACAAAATTATATAAAAATTATGTAGAAGGCTTTAAGTTGGTAAATAAGGCAACTATAGTATACTTTAGTTTGTGAAAATGCTTATTAAATTATGTATTAAATTTGTGCTCTATATTAATTTTGGCACTCATGTTAGTACTAAATTTTTAAACTTTTATTTTATTCAAAGTATTCTATTTATTAGAGCAAATCTAATAATAATTTACAAATATTTTAAAACTATACCTTATAATATATATAGCGGCCTAATTCTCTGTGTCGGAACGCTCAATTTATTGTCAATTTGAACACTAAATTTGAACATTTATTGAACAATAAATTTGAACTTTTATCGATAACTAAATTTGGTATTTTTATAATATAACACCCTATTCGTTCTTTGAGTCGAAACGTTCAATTTATTGTCAATTTGAACACTAAATTTGAACTTTCTACGTATTTTCAAATGGTAATTGGAATTTGCAAACGTACATAGTATGTTTTTTAGTCAATATTTCCAGACCATTTGGTACTTTACCTAGAAGTTGTGTGGTGAGTTGCGGTTGAAACGGGCGCAACGATTGTTTCTAGTAGCAAACTGTTTTACTTAGCTGAAAAAATCAAATGAATAATAAAACAGGCAAAAGTTTTTAACAGATAAACTTCAGTAATCAGTTCACTTTAAATAAATGTTAAAACACGTTAAACTTAAATGAAACACAATATTATTTTTTGAAAATATATTTTTATAAAAATAAATTATGCAATAGCAATTTCCAAAAAAAATTGTTATTGAAATTTTTGCACTTTCAATATTTTTTTGTCACTTCGTGAAAAAAAAATTATTTTTCATTTAGTATATAAACAATAAAATAAAACAACGAATTAATTGCTAATATCTTCACAAAAAAAATTTTGATTATTAAAATCTTTAATTCTGTACACTCTATTTATTTAATAAGCTTGATTATAATTAATATTTAAAATGTTTGCGAAACTAAATTGCTACATATTTTTATTCGATCGCATAAGTTTTCAATTATCATTTAATTTAATATGAGAAGATTCATGAGAAACAAAAATAAATACTAATAAAATAATGCTATAAAATAAATTGTGCTATTTTTTGAATAAATAAATAAATAATTTCTACGAACAAAAAAAATTTAACCATTTTTGACCCGATCTCTTTTTAGTACAAAGTTAAACATATCATTATGTGGTTTTTTCAAAAATCTGATCGCAATCACTTTCCTGCTTTGCATTGAGAATGATGAAGACTATGAATAACTTTTAGCAATGATTTGATCACGTTTTGGAAAAATGATCATTGTTTTTTCTAGATTTTAAGCGTATGTTCCAAGAATTCTTAATTCTTTAAAAAAGCGTATGGATATCATTCAAAATTCAAATAATCATGACCATTTTTAAGAAATGAGAATGATTAATCTATGGAATAGTACACTGAGAAAATCATTTATTTATGAGTAATAATATATTATTAAAATCTAGCAAAAATTTTAATAAAATATGAAATAAAAAGCAAAATTATTTAACATTTTTATAATATTATTTTTTATGTTACATTAAGTTTTTTTTTTAATTTATTTTTTTTTTTAAGTTTTAATAATAGTTTTATTGTTCAATAATTTTGCTTTAAAAAATTAAAAAAATTTTTAATAAATTAAATACTAAAATTAATTTAAGTGTAATATATATTTTTTTAATTCTAAATATTTTTTTTATTAGCTGATAATATTTTTCTTTTATTTATTTCATTTCATTAAACGTTTTTTTCAGGGTAATATAGAAGTCTCACGTCAGAGAAAAAAGGCAGAGCGAAAAATAATCAGAGTGATAAAAATCTCTACTTAATATTCAGTATAAATAGACTTGATTTTGGGACAAGTAGAAAATATACTAAAAGTTGTAAAAGGTATATTTTACTTTTGCAAATTTAGTATCAATTTACAGATTTTTAAGTATAAATCTTATAGAATGAAGTATAACTACTTTTACTAATCCAAATTTTAAGTTTAAATTTTTATGAGTGCATTCTTTCAGAACGTTGATTATAATCTTAATCATTTGTAATGCTGATAATGATCAAGTTTTAGATGGCAACCAGCTTCATAGATCTATTATATCAGGACTTCTAACCATAAAAGGAACGTTTTCTAATTTATACGAGTGCTCAAAACATTGTGCACATACCTAATAACAGTCAATCGTTATTAACGTTCTTTATAGACACTTTCTACAAATAATTAAATTTATGTGTATTATAAACAACATTAGTGTAAAAAAACACTTGAAAAAATGTAACTCTTGATATTTTTACGATTTTTTTTAAAGGGAATAATTACCACCAATTTTCTAACTTTTCTAACTTTTTAAGCTTTTTTTTTGAAATTTACTAGAAGAAAAAAACTTGAGTGTCACGTGCATAAAAGTTCAAGAAGTCAAATACAGTGGAAAACGTTCGAATTTAATAAGCACTCTTTGTATACTACCCTGAGAAAAACTTTTAATGAAAAAAATTATTAAGAGAAAAATATTATCAGCTAATAAAAAAATTATTTAGAATTAAAAAAAAAAATATTACACAAATTAACTTTAGTATTTAATTTATTAAAAACAATTTTTTTAAATTTTTTAATGCAAAATTATTGAATAATAAAAAATTATTATTTAAACTTAAAAAAATTAATAAAATTTAAAAAATAATAATATTATAAAAATGTTAATAAATTTTGCTTTTTATTTCATATTTTATTAAAATTTTTATTGGATTTTAATAATATATTATAACTCATAAATAAATGCTTTTCTCAATGTGAAATCTCTAAATTAAATTTAATATACCCAACAGATTTATAATTTATAATTAACAATCACATTAATAGATGGATTAGGGAACACGAACCGGTAAAATTTTTCGACGAAACTTATTTCAATACATTCTTTTAACATCATTCGAACATTTCTTAACAGTTTTCGTCCTCCCACGGTTGCGGTTTCCGATTTTTTGACACATTAATTCCGAATTTCCAAACGAACACAGATTAAATACATATCTTTACAGAACAATTTCGGACTACACAAAACAAATTTTGATCACCATAGATCACGTGTGCGCCGAAATTTAAGCGGAAAAAAGTTGAAAATCTCAAATTCAGACCATTCATCGAGTTTGTTGACTTCCCGGTCTTCATTGAGATTCCGTTCCCGCTCTCCGTCGAGATTCCGTTCCCGCTCTCCGCCTCAGTCTGTGACGGTGAACCGGGCAGTCCAACAAACATCGATGAACTTCTCAAAATTCTTCTTGTACCGATTAGGTATTGAACTATGGTGAACCGAGAACTCCTGTATGGATTAGTGTCGGGATTTGGGCTTGGTTCCCACATCTAGGCGGTGCCTGATCTGAAAAGTTGCTTCAGTTTTCTGTGAGCAACCTATGGCCATAGAAAAAATGTTTCAGCGTTTGGAAGCGGCTGCGCTGTAGATGGCGCCACATGTGATCTGAAACCTTTTGCGAGGCAGTAGATAAAAATACATGGTTCGAACGTTCCAAAATGCCGGTCCTGTAAACCATGATTGTTACCTACTGCTTCGCAAGGGGTTTCACGTGGGAACAGACTCACACGGAGTACTTGTTGGATAACGTGTTCATTGCGGACAACACAATTTGCGACGTTCAATTACTGTCGCAAGGTGTGTATATGCGCATTGAATACGAGCTACGAGGGTATGAGGAAAATAGGTGGTCCGGGTAGAACTGTTGAGATCGACGAGACAAAGATTGGTCGTCGTAAACACAATGTTGAGCGACTGATCGAGGGTCGATGGGTGCTCGGAATGATTGAGCGAGGAAACCACGGGAATTTTAGGCTCGAGGTTTATCCGGGAGACCTTTCCGACCCTAGAGATCCTGGTCGTCGATCTGAATTAGAGTTAGTAATTCAGAAATATGTTCTGCCCGGAACAGCTATTTTCACGGATTTATGGCATGGTTACCGGAACCTATCAGAATACGAATACGTTCATAAAACGGTCAACCATTCTGTAAATTTCGTTGACTCGGATGACAATGAGGCTCATACGCAGAACACTGAGCCCTCTTGGCGATGTTTTAAGAGGCATATGACGCGAACTGGATTTCGGCGGTGTACCAAGGATGACACCGAGCATGAGGATCATCTTGCGTTACGGTTGTGCGAGTACTTGTGTAGGTACGATTGCCGTATACGCAAAATAGATCGCTTTGGAAAACTTATTAATGACATTAAAGCCGCTTTTCTCGGTTGTTAAACGCTTAAATTTTTTCTCAGGCTCCTTTTTGGGCCAAAAAATGTGTAGAATATCAAGTTTTGTTGTTTACAAAAATTTCCTCTTTCAAAAAAAACACTTCGATGATAAATGATACGATCACAGGTGATATATGATTTTTACTCTGTGAGCAGCACTGCACTGTTGTCGATCAGATTAAATGTATAGCTGCCGATTGTCACAGCCGCGACGGGTTCCTGGGCGGTCGGACAGGTGGGCCCGGGCCGGGTGGAGGGGACCGAGCGCTTTGAGTGCACCCGTTTCAAGGGCACCAAATTAATTATTACCATTTAACGTAAATGTAATATTATTTTATTATATAAGTATACGTATTAAAAAATAAATATGTTAGTTTAAAATTTATGGACAATTTTGGAGTTAAATGTTTAAATTCAGGGTGCAAATCATCTTGTTAAAAAAATAAAAATATTACGTTAATTAACATGTTTTAATGTCTACTGGTATATATAACCCATTTTTATTCAACCAAACTAACTCAATTGTTGGGGGTTTAATTTATTTGCCCTGTGTACCATAACATGAATAAAGTTTTTTTTCTGTTAAAAACTTGTTGAAACGACTGTTATAACAGCTGTTAATTTTCTATTTGCAGTAACAAGTTTTTAAGAGAATATTATTAAATTAAACAGGAACAAAGAAAACGTCAAATAGTTTAAAGGACATGTAGTAAATACTTGACGCTTGCAGGTAATGGTGGCAGTAAGGACATCACAGTTTTAATCCCTATTACCTGCACGCGTCAAATATTTATTACATGTCTCTTAAATTATTTGACAATTTCTTTGTTCCTATTTGCTTTAATGATATTCTGTTAAAAGTCTGTTGCTGCAAATAGGAAATTAACAACTGTTACAACAGTCGTTTCAACAAGTTTTTAACAGAAGAAAAAAACTTTTTTTCTCATGTTATGGTACACAGGGCGCTAAGGTTACTTCAAGTAAATTTCTGAAAAGATCTTGTGTAGAATATTTCTTACTCTTTAACTTCCATTCTTACCATTAATGTAGTACGGTTTGACAAGAAATACTCTCTCTTTAATGGCATACATTGAAATTTTGGCAAGATTTTTAAGAAAATTTATCAAACATAAATTTAGGCTCAGAAAATTTAAAATGTGGGAACATCGCATAGTAAGTTTGAAAGGATTTGGGCCACAAATAGTGCTATTATTGCTCGAAAACTTTTTGTAAGACTTAAAATTCACACTTTAAATATATAACAACACTTTAAATATATAACAAAACAACCATTACTTTGACGTCAATTTGGAAACAATTTTTTTTGCTTTTTTTACCTGACTTGAAGCATACATAGAAATTTATATGCGTTAGATTGCATAAATAACACTATTAAATACTCTGTAAAAAACGTTTTACTTTACTATGTAATCGTGTAATTAATAAAGTTTGATTTTTAAATCTTTCTTATCTTTGATTTATTTAACAAAATTTTCAAATTTCACAAATTTTGACGTGCTATACATAATTTTCCAAAAAGGAAAGATCTCCAGGTGTTACACCTGACTTTTTTTACCATATTATATTAGGGGTGTGTTCGAAAACTCAACAGTAGTTAACTGATAAATATTTTTTTTAAAATGTTGAATAAACTGCTTAGAAATACTAAATTTATGTTTCATTCTCAAATAAATCGTATTGCTTTTTTTTAAAAAAAAAAGCTTAAATTATTTCTTTATTGAGACAAGAGTTTTTATTAAAAAGTCTATAAATAAGGAATCTTTAAATTTTAAATTTTCTTATGAAGCTTCATGACAGCCAACTGTTAAAAAATATTTTATCAAAATAGTTGACTTTTCGAATGCACCCTAGGTATCTAGTTAAAATAAAAGTAGTGCATATCATTTGTACAATAATACATGAAAAGATAAGTTGTGGGAATTTAAATTAAACACTGCCAAAACTTAATATCCTGATTATTTCAAAATCGACCCTCTTAGCTGAAAAGTTAGCTTTGTAAAATGTACTCGTCTAGGAATATTATACATGAAAGTCTAGTGAAGTTTTTTAATTTGAATATTTTTTGATGCGAAATTTGAGAAAACTCATTTCTTAATCCTTTTGTTTTTTATTCATAAAGTATTTTCAATTTTTGGTAAATTTTAGTATATGTTAACAGTGTGTAAAGTGTCTCTAATGTAATGAATTAAACAAAAAAATTAACCCCAATGCGTCACCGTAATCTAAAAATTTACTATTTAAAATTTTGCCTTTTATTTTCCAGTAGATCAATTATTATCAATTAAAAATCATACATTTAGCTACTATTCATTATTTTACAATATAAAAACATATATGTGCTCTCTCTGCTAATTTTTACTTCAAACTCGTTTAACTTAATTAAAATGAATTAGAATATGAATAATATATCAATGTTAATATGAGGACATGTCCTGTCAAACAAGTCACTTTTAAAATAATCAAAAATGTACATTTTGAATATTTCCTTGCAAGTCGATTTTAAACATGTTGACTAGTTTTCAAATATCGAGAATTTGGTTAAAAATCAGTTTCGTGACTTAAACAAAGTGGATATTTGACTAGGACAAGCACCAAGAGTCGATATCATTACGTAAATCACTTTGATGCAGTTTTGGGTTATCTATTTGACCTTCAGCAGTTACACAACTTTTTGCAACTTCGTTTTTAATTCCCTTAACGCACACTTCTAAAAGCATCAAAATGGTTTTTTGCCAAAAAGCCTACATTGATTAATGCACAAATTTCCATTTTAAATTTATTGCAGGGTCCATTTTGTTTTATCGATTTTGCCGTAGGTCAAGTTATTAATTAACAGCCTAGACAATACCGAATGTAGACTTACCGTTTTGACTTAAGTCGTCGCTTAAAAACACCTAACATGTATAATTTATTTCAATTAAATTGCGAAGTCGGTTATTCTGCGATTATGTGCATTTTTACACTGGTTTATCCGAAGACCTATTTTATTACAAGTTACCACTCACACAACTTTTGGAACTGAACTAACGAGTGCGCATTTTGATGTGCTTTTAAAAATCAATGATCCACCAATCGATTTTCCCTTCTTAAAACGTCACGTTAAACTTAAGGTTAAGCGCCAAATTTAAATTTGTGTACTTTTTTCTTGCGACGTTTTTCATTAATGCAGCGATTTTTGCTAAATGTTAATTATTGTGGTACGCATTTAAGGTAATGTTTAAATTGGGAACGTGTAAACTCTATTTCTATTCTAAAAATTTTTTAAAGAGGATCTCAAAAATTAGTAAAG
>AGDA01030085.1:0-16241 GCA_000281935.1 Mengenilla moldrzyki | reverse complement strand
TAATTATGTATAGAAAATATTCTTCTTAATAAAAGACAGTTTTTACAGTAAATTTTAATATTACAATATAATCGTAAAAGTACTGTCTTTTCCCTAACATTTTATTGAGCTTTTATGATAACAAAATTATTTATTATTTAAACTACAAAATATTAGAAATCTTTTTTGTGTAAAGAGAAAAAATAAAGAGTTTTATAGTTTTCAAAAATCAATACACGTTAAAAATTTGTTCACCCAGTTCTTTAACTAAAATTATAAGTTCAACAGTACAAAAACAAGAATAAACATAAGTTTATTAGAAAAAGATAAAAGATATTGTTGGACGTAAAAAAAACGAAGCATTTTATTATACTGACCCCACACACACAGGGCATAAGAGATCTGATTCTTTTAACAATTTCACGTAAATCCTTCTTAAATAAAGTTCTACATGTAGTGAAAAAATAGAATTAGTAACTTTATTTTTTTTCTTCTTCGTATAATAAGATTACATTTTCAACAAAAGATATATTGATCTCAATTATCACGTTTACCTGAGGTATTTTCAAACAAAAGAACAATTTCTTCAAATTAAGAAAAATGTATACGAATGTAAATTTTACATCATACAACAGACGTTTGTAATTTTCTTGTGCTTTTAGAAAAAAATTTTTAAAATATTCCCGTCTGATATTTTTTCAAAATCGTTTCTGAATATAAATAAAAAAAAAAGAACAACTCTTTATTAACGCGATAAACCATATTTTAGCTGTTTTACAGCAACACATGGAATAGTATACAGTATAGAGTAGCAGTTTTTAATTTATATGGTAGAGATGGGCACACATGATGCTATTGGGAGCCACATTTCATTTTTTAATTTATTGTGGAAGCCGTACAAAACTACCTGAAAGTAGTTAGATACGTCGAACGTGCTTGTTGACTATTTTATTGATTATTTATAAATAATATTAACTATTTATTTGTATTTCTTTCGAATTTTCCAACTGACTCGATTCTTTCTATTTATATTGAAATTTCATAGATATTTTTCATACTTAAAATTTTAAAATTTAAAAATCATTCAATAAATTTTGGAGAATTACATTTTTGCTCAGATTCACTAGTTCTTGTCAGTTAGAGTTGGAGAGCCACAGTTTAGGTAACGAAAAGCTGCGTTTGTCCACTGCTGTTATATGGGGTGGCTGTTTAAAAGTTATGTACGAAATTGGCTAAAATTCATAAAAAAATTTTTATAAAGTTTTTATTTCTATAAAAAGTGTTTTGTGTGAAATTATGCATATGGGATGGTTCTCATCTATTTGGAGACGAAATTGATTAGAATGTCAGAAAACTGGTTTTTACGAAAATTGAAAAATAATTACGAAAATTTAAAAAATTATCAATTATATTCATTTAAAACTTTAATAAATAATTTCTTTGCGATTCGACATAATTTTTCTACAACCCAGTGTTGAAACGCGGTCAACACCATAAGAAACATATCTACAGATCTATATATTTTACATATAATTTAGTAGGGCTACCTTCATTAAAAAAAAAATAGTTTTTAGCTATTTTATAGCTTTTTTAGTGTTCACATTTAACTCTTATAATTCAAGCATTACTAATTAAAGCTAATAATGAGATATATCTTTGAGAAAAATTAGAATCAAGAAAATAGTTTTTCACTTAAATTGAATAAATTTGCTTGTTGAAAGTAAATAAGAAATTCTTAATAAAAAAACTTACTGCTGGAATACGGTGACGTGTCAACTTTGCGTTCAATTGCACGTGACCGCATCGGTCCGATGCCCACTGATCGTGTACGACTTTCATGACTATTACTTCGTACACTATTGATATTATCATATATAGTCGAATAGGTCATTTTATTGATCGACTCATCAGCCTAAAACAAAATATTAATTAATATATAAATAAAAATTATTTATTAAAAGCAATCAGAAACGTAAAGAGCATGCAAATTATTTTTCAAAACAAAATAAAACAAATTAAACTCTGAAAACAGACCTCTTATAAATAAAAATACAAATAATGTAATAAAAATTGTTTCTGATAAATAAAGTAAACAAATATTGTACTATGTGCAATAATTTGCAAGAATTAAAATAGTTTGCATAATTAATTAAAGCAATTATCGCAATCGAAGTGAAGAATAAAAACAAAATGTTTTTGAATTGAAAATCACTATTAATTATAAGCGGCATTAAACTCTATGTTGCATTAGTTTAAAAAAGTTAACAAAAATATGCATATTGAAAAGAGCAACCGGAGCACCTTTGGTTTCTTAATCCGATCCGGAATTTTCGATGCAGATACATTAACATTTGGCAGCGAGCCACCCCGATACGAACCCAGATTTGGATTCACATTTAATGTCTCTTTAATTGTAGCGTTTTGAGACACAGATTTCTGTTTTTTTTTTTAATGTTTAAAATTGATTTCTTAGAATTATAAAAACGAATCCGTCAATTCGAATATCGGGAAACAAAATTAAACATCGAATCGGCAGATATGTGACAACTGATCAATCAGAAAGATTCAATTACCTTCGAGGTTGCAAATGAAACTTCGCGTAGGATTTTCTCGAACGCAGCAGTTTCTTCAGCCTGTTTCTGATTATGAAGTGCAATTTTTTCACTGAATTTTCGGGGGTTCGACATTTCACTTTAACTTCCCGTTTCACACTTCGATAGCTCATCGAATTTGTCCAGCTAAAAATTGTTTCATTGAAATTCCCTGATTTCCTCCATTTATATTATTTGCACGTTAACCAACATTTTCGAACGAAACGGCACCAAAATTTGTATTCGCCGCGCGTCATTTAAATTTTTTGTTGTACTTTTTTAATCCCGTAGAAAGAAAACCCCATTATAAATGAAGCATTTAAACAGTGATTCAAGTAGTGTTACTAAACATAAAAGAAAACCAAATACAACCTCTACTAATGCATTTGGATTACCGAAACAGGTATGTATAAAACTATAAAATTACAAAATTATTACTATAAACATTATACAATATCTTTATCATTAGAAATTCAAAATTTTAAAAATATGATATTTTGCATGACAACACTACAGCGCTTTTATATTTTTTATGTATAACTACCCTGTGTGACATGTTTATAAAAGTTTTTTCATGTTAAAATGATGTTGTAAATATGTTATTCTGATATTTTGAAGTATGTTAATTTCCTAATTGCAAAACAAATTACAATTTTTTTTATCCAATGCGAAATAGTTTTCTGTAATATGCTTATAAAAGTTTTTTGACATTTCTCTAATTTGCCACACCGGTCTTTCATTGAAAAACTTTTATGGTTTTTTAGATCAAAAAAAAAACAAAAAATAGCATTTTTTTCGTAATTTTAAAAACGTTTTTTAAATTTTGCGGGTATCATAGTGTAAAATATTTGAATTGTTCTTTATTTAACATTAAAAAAGGAGGTTCTTTGTTAGGAAATTTTGGAGAATTAATTTTTTTAAATTTTAATGTGAAAAAAAAACAAGTAGTAGGTAGCTCTGATGTAATGTACGCTTTACAGGATTTATAATACATTTCTTAACATATTTTTTATTAAAATATGCTTAGCAGCTTCCATGAAACAAAATTTAAAGTCAAAAAATACATTTTCACTTCTTAAAAATTGGTCTATAACTTTATAAAAAAATTTGCATTCTTGTCATACATTGAGCATATTCTTTCAGAAAAACTTAGCCTTATCTCATGGAAAAAACTAAAATTGAAGTTTACTGGCCAGTGTTTTGTTATAATTGAAAACTAAACTCATCATAGTTTATATAATAGTGAAACAACAAAGTAAAAAAAGCAGCTAAATTTTATTGCCATTAATTTTTTTTACAAATTGTTTTATCGTTGCAGTGATTAAAGTTGGAAATTGTTTAGTTACGTATTCAGCGTTGCCACTTTTAGAATTGAGAATTCGCTATATTTTCTGTTTTTCCTTTCTTTCATTTTCCAAGAGAAATTGAAATGAAAGTATTGATTTTTTGACGTTGTATTCAGAGTTGAATACTTTATTGTAGTTTTATGCTTATTTTCAATTTAAAAAAATCCACTTGAAATTAAAAGTACTTTTTTTATTGCATTAGCAAGAAAAAGACATGAAAATATCAACTCCGTTATCAATACTGCACAAGTTATTAATTATTTCAATAATCGTGTTTGTTTCCTATTTGTTTTCACTCTACTATTTGGACAACTGTAAGTTTGTTTCAATGTTTTTTAACCTAAACTAAAGTTTGTTTTATTGCATGAAAATTTACTTGATATAACAGATCGCTACATAGAATTTAATTTGTTTTGTTCTTACGTCTAAATTGTCGAAAACAATGAAGATGTTATATCAAGTATTTCTCTCATGTATTTCGTATTCAGTTTTTTAATTAATCGAATTTTGGAATTTATTTTAGATGTATTGAATAAAGAGAGACCATTTTTAGATTATGTGAATGATATTAAAAAATATATTAGTAAATTGAGTTTAACGGTTCAAAAAAGATCTCCAAATTATTTACATATTGCTCAAGATTACGTTTTGATATCAGCACAATATTTACATTTGGGTTCTAAATTCTTTTTTGATTCAATAATTCACGTAGCTGATGAAAGTTCTAAACAATTTTCGATATTATTAAATAGAGTATTTTTTTAACGCTTCAGACAATGCATTTGAATACAGTAAATATATTTTTGTTGAAACATTTGTCTGAATTTGTTAGTGATGCTGTGCATTCTAATAGTTACAGTTTTAGATGGAGAAATATTATCCAGTTTACTATGAGCAAGTAAAAATAATGATGAAAGTGATTTTCGAAACAGTTACTAATTTTTTACACAATGGATATTTACGTTTACAAAATGAGTTCAAGTAAGCTACGAATAGTGATATTATTTTGAATTATTATTATGTAGTTTAAAATAAGATGTATGCGAATTAAATTATGCAGATTCGGATTTTTTTAATGAGTCTTCAATTTTAATTCTTAAATTGTCAGAAATCGAGTCTTACACCCAAACATTTATTTGCTGCAAGAAAGAAAATTTTGGACTTGTTTTATCTTTCCGAAAAAAACTAAAAACTATTTTGTAAATAACAAGCCACCGATGACTCACAGGCACTGTATTCATCTGGCGGTATGAATTACTGGCAGTATACACGTAAACAGTAAATACAATAAAAACAAAAAAACACCAACAAACAAATAAATATCTATAAAAATGTGCCCTATAAAACGGGTTAAATAACAATACAGTCTAGTGTTCATACAGATAACAAACTGAAAATTTCATGTACTTTTGAATAATTTTTTTATATTAAACTTTATTTATCGATATATTCGATTTCTTTTTAGGGAAATACACTGATTCTAACTATTTCTTAGCTTTTCGATACCGTTTTATAATACGATTCCTTTCTAGCCTTAAAGTAGATTTTGATTTCTTCAATTATTTTTTCATAATTACCAAACATTCTCTGGAGCATTCGACGTCTATAAACAAGAAATAGTTGATAAGAACACAATCTTATCAATATGGTAGATGAAGAAGCAATTCGAAGCTAAACTTATTAATTTTGACTATCGTTTTCGTCGATCAATTATACTGTGCATTTTTTTTTCAATAGCAAAAGTTGCTTTACTCAAAATACCATAATTTACGATTCAATATTGTTCGATTTCTGATAAATTTATGTATCTAAAAACAATATCACTATAAAAAGTTGTAATCTTAATAGTAGCAGCAATCTGATTTGCATCTTATTTAATAATTTAATAATTTATAATTATTTTTTTAATTATAATTATAATTAAATTTATAATTTATAATTTAATTATTAAAAATTAAATTATAATTATAATTAATTATAATTATAATTATTTTTAATAATTTATTTAATAAATAATAATTTAATTTAATAATTTAATAAAATTATTTTTCTACGAAAACTTGAAAACATTTTTAAACCGCCTATCAAAAAATCGCTATTAAAATCCTTTCACTATTTTTTCATCAAATATTACAAAACATTTTTTGAACCTAAATTCATTTCAAGCAATTTTTGTATTTCTTCAATGAAAATGTTAAAGTATAAAAATTATTTAGTTATACAAAACTAAATTTAGTTAAATTTAAATCTAGGTACAATTCACGCTGTGTGATTTCATTTTAGTATTGTTGCTACCTTAAAATCCAACTTTTAATATATATTTTAATAATTAAAATTTTACTAAATTATTTTTAGTGGTAATTTGCATCCAAAAAATGTTACGAAAATCGTGAATGATTATTATACCTGGATTATTAATAAAATATTTTAATAACATTACTTCAGTTTTTAAATTCAGTTTCGTTTGGAAAAAACATGTCAATAGTATTTCGGTAAATTTGTTCACATAATTCATATGGATCTTCATTTTGTTTTATCATCGAAAGAACAGCAAAAATTAATCTGTAATAATTTAGAATTAATTAGTAATATAAAGTCAACTTTAATTCTGTTGTAGTGTAATTGTGATATTCAAATAAATTGAAAAAAAAAATGATAGTAAAATAATTTTTCATTTATTATAGTGATTTACAGATGTTTATAGTCATAAAAGCGTAAAGTATTTTTTAAATTTCATTAACACATATTTACAAGGCGTCTAGAATTTAAAAAAAAAGGTTCTTATAGAACAGAAAGATGAATATTGTTTTTTGTTTTTTTTTAAACTCATTTTCCTAAAATAACGAGTCTAGCTCGTCATTGGTTTTTCATGCCATATCGCACAATGACGAACCACACTCGTCATGCATACTGTTGAATATGATAATTAATTTAGTTTAAAATTTTTAGTGTACTAAATTTGCAGGCTAAAAGATGGGGACGTTTTCCAGAATACATTCCTTCAACTCAGAATAAAAGAAAATCTAAGAGGTGCCATGTGTGTTACACTTTTTCATTATTAAATCGTACCGGAAGGGGTTAACGGTCTGTTTAGCAATTTTAAATGGCACACATTTAAATGAAATCAAATTATAAAATTTATAACTCAATACATTACTTATAAACTATTCAAAAAATATCCAGTACAACCACTTAGTCTTTACGAAAATCGTAAGGTGATTTAAAAAAGATTAAATTCGTTTATTTTAAAATCGTCAAAAAACGTTTTTAATGAATTAGAATCCGATCATCATTCATAATTTTATTTTAATTGCTGTTGATCTTATTTTGAGTTTTTTTCTACTGCTTGCTATAGCGCTTATTGCATAAAAGTTACATATAGAATGTTGGAAACCGGAATGACAACGGCCAATTTCAGTAATGAGTTCCGGGAAACGTAACCTAGGAATTTTGACCTGGACAGCAAAACCCTCATTTATTTATCACTTTTTTTATGAAATTTGGCCTGCGTGCCGCTTATTTAAAAAGGTGAATTTTGTTTTGCAGGATTAGTATTAAATAAACCTTTGTTCAATTCAGAAAACCTCTTTTTTATCAAAACATAGAAAAACTTTTTTTGGCAATAATTACATTGGTCAACAAATTGAAACTTTTTTTAGTTGATTGAAAACTGATATGAAATTATGAATAATGTTGGATTACAATATCTAAAAATGTTACTTTTTTTCCATCACGTCACATTTTTGAGACAGAACGAAAACGAATTTCAGTCTTTAAAAATTTATGACAGAACGAAAACGAATTTCAGTCTTTAAAAATTTATAAATCACAGGCATGTAGAGCTAGAAGCTTCAAAAATATCTCACAAAATTGAAGGCCTCAGTAGCTACCTAAGTCTAAAATTTCGTTAAAAAAATCTTAAATAGGCTGAGAATGATTAATTTTTAAATGCCAAAAATAGCAAAAAATCAAGTTTTTCATGATTTAAAAAAATGTTTTCTTCCTTTACTCCCGATTTAAAATCAATGGTAAGAAAATTATAAATTTATCATACAATATAAGTCTTAAATTAGATTTTGTGTACAAAAATTTTTTTGCCGACATCCGGTTTCATAGATATAAAGTTTTAAAAATAAGCATGGTAAAATTAAGTACATGTGGCATACGATGCAGTGACTTTGTATTTTCTGAATAATAATAATATTAATATTTTTTTTTTAACTTTAAAATTTTTAAAATTTTAATTTTCTTTTGTATATTTGACAATTATGTTTTTGTGTTGTCGCCACAGTACTTCTATTATTCAAAAAATATGAATGCGCTTTACATCGGATCTACGTGTATTTTTTTTTCATGCTTTACTTTAAAAATTTATATCTCAAAAACTGCATGTCGGAAAAAAAAAATTTTTGCACGCAATATTTAACTAAAGACTTATATTTCATGATAAATTTATAATTTTTTTTACCAATGACTTTAACTCGGAAGTAAACGAAGAAAACATTTTTTTAAATCATAAAAAAACTTAATTTTTGTCTTTTTTTGGCACTTAAAAATTAATTACTCTCGACCTATTTAAGATTTTTTAATGAAATTTTAGACTTAGGCAGTTATCAAGCCCTTTTTTGAGATATTTTTGAAGCTTCTATCTCTACATGCCTGTGATTTATAAATTTTCAAAAACTGAAATTCGTGTTCGTTCTGTATCTCAAAAATTTGATGTGATGGAAAAAAATAATATATTTTTAGCTATCTCAAATCCAACATTATTCATGATTTCATATCAGTTTTTAATCAACTAATTTAGTGTTTATCCGTGTTATCTTACAAATTGTTTAAAAAGCATTTTAAATACAATTTTAATATAAAACCGGTTATACAGAATTTTTTTTTTTTAAAAAAAAAGAATCATACAAAAATATATGTAGAGCAGTGATTCTGTACCTTTTTCTCGGCACGGCACACTTTTGATAATTTAAAAACTTGGTGGCACACTAACAATTAGATAAATTAAAAAAGCAAATATTTAATTAACTGCGAACAGAGAAATATGTTTTTTATGACGTTTATACGTAGGCTATACCACTATATATTTTTAATTTTTCCTCGATGCGTATCCACGTAGCAAATTTCATCATTCAAAAGTCTCCTCCACTGTTTTACTGTATGCATGAGTAAAATTTGGCGGCACAATTTAAAAATCTCGCGGCACCGTAAAGTGCCACGGCACAATGCTTGAGAATCACTGATGTACAGTTTTAACTGTTTTAAAAACTCAAAAAATGTGTTTTTTACTTAATTTAAAATTTACTTCCATGTTTTTGACAAAATAAATTATAGAGAGAAATGTAAAAGCTACACTAACAAATTTTATTTAGTACTTATTTCTGATTAAATCTTTTTCAAAATAAAGAATTCGCCAAGATTTTAGTAGCCATAAATTTTCAACATTTATTACATTTGTCTATCACAGATAGTTTTTTTGTAACAAGGGAACTTAATTTTTCAAAATTTTTATATACTGTATATATAAAGTACTAACCGTATGTTACATGGCTCATTACGGCTTTTAACCATTGTTGAAGGGATTAATGATGAATTTAATTTCTCTTTTTTTATGCTAAAGAAAGGATTTTTCTCTGCAGAATTTTCCAATTTTTTATATGATGCATGACTAGGTCGAACTTCACACCATGGACTATCCGTTTCAAGCATAATACGGTTTGATGGAATTTTTTCAATAGCTTTCAAATTATTTTCCGTTTTCATTGAACTTTTTATTAAGTTTTAAAAAATTGATTATTCTTTTTAGAAAAATATAATTTATTTACCATCCATTAACACCAATGTAAAATTGAGTTTCAAGAAATTTCTTTAAATCGTCTTCTGAATCGGTGAATGAATGAATAACTCCAATTTGATCTGGAAAGTCTTTGAGTATTTCCAAAAAATCGTCCGTAGCGTTTCGACAATGCAGAAAAAGTGGTAATTTTAAATAAGAGTTTAATTCCAACTGCCTTCGAAAAGACCTGTAAATGTGCAAAAGTTTATAAAGAAAAAAAACTTGCTTTATCTGTACAGTTAACATCGGCTTAACTTAATACGTTGCCGCACAGTTTTTATTCGTTTTTTATTTGTTTTATGTAAAGAATATTTTTGATTATTAAAATGTAATCAAATTAATATATAATACATATAAAATTAAGTGAATTTGGTAACGTGATTTTACCATTATTAATATTGTATTTATTGTTTCGAAATTAAAATTTTAATATCGATGTGATATACTATTTTTAACATCGATTTTATTATATAATAGGAATACAATTTCTGCTATACAATAGTAGCGTACAATTTGTGATATCATTCTTATTATATAATAGTAATATAAGTTTTCCTTATAATATAACGGAGTCAAACGAAGACACTTAATTTTTCATTACTTTTTTTGCACATCTTTGGGAGAATAATTTGTTCTATCATAATCTAAACCACATTCCCCAAAAGCCACTACTTTATCATGAATCGAAGATGTCGCAATTGATTTCAGTTCATCTAAATATTGATCTGGTGATGCTTCCAATTCATTAGAATTTGTTGGATGACAGCCGACAGTGCAAAATAATTTCTCTAAAATTATTGTTTTAGTATCCTGTATTTATTCACAACAACTCCTAAATATATGAGAAATTATTTAATAATTTTTTTTCTGTGGCTTCTTGAAAGGTCTTTTGTTGAAATAACACTTTTATAATAGATAGAGACATTTTAAATTACAAATTTGCCTTTAATGTTTAATTGTAACAACTTTAAGTTTAAATATTTTCTAAAAAGTTAATGATAACACTGACACAACGAAAAAATTATATTCCATATTTAATATCTAATGTTAAAATAGCGTTAATATATATGTTACGCTAAAAGTAGATATTGCGGCAAATGTACACATTTTCGCTAAATGTGTAAATTTACCTCCTCGGTTGGATAATGTGTATTCAACTAACATTTACATTTAATTCACAATGACCATGTCGCTTCAGTAAATGTGAACATACAAAATGCAAAATCGCAAGTGCTAGTAATTTCCATCGTATTGGTCCTGAAAAACTAGGACGAACACTGTATTTATGAATATTGGTATCATAACCTACGACATATTTTATAATATGCAAAGAAAAGTATGCTTTGTTTGTCATTTACATTTTTTAATGCCACAACATTTTTAATTTATTTGTATTTCAACTTTTTTTAAGACATAAAAATAAGAGTATACATTTACTAAAACGTGAAGGCAATAATACACATTTGCCGGTAAATGTACATATACATTATATTCAGTTCACATACACCTAACTTTTTGAGAAATGTATACATTTTACGGTAAAAGTGTACATTTCCCGAGAGTGTACATTTACTGTAACATATATATTTTAAAACATTAAAATGCTAAATTAGTATAAAGTAGTTTGAAATATATTTATTAGATGTTTGTCTAACATCATATGTTTTTAAATATGTTATTGTATTCAGTGATGCAGATAATTTGAACATAAGAAAAAAATTTACAAGTATGTTGAGGAAAGTCTATTGAAAAAATGTTTCAGAACTATAAAAATAACATGCTTCAAAACATTAATAGCAACATCTCTGTGCCAAAATGAAAAGAAACAATGTTTGTTTTCATTTTATTTGTCTTAAAATATATTCGTTCCAACTGTTATATATGGATTTATACATTTGCCATATTAAGATGAAAAAAAACTTTATAAAGATGTTTTAACATGTAAGTTAACTATAATTCGCAATAAAATTATGAACAGAAACTCAAGAGTTGTTGTACGTATTGTAAAACCATTAGTTTTGGCTAAATTCAACGCGTTTCTTGACTCTTGTACGGATGTACCAGTGATAATTATTTTGGTTAAATTCGACTGCCAACTACGACTTAAAACTGCTTCCAAGTCATTAGAGTGGTATTGTTTTCCATTATAAAAACCGGAGAACATAGGATCTGTCAAATTTGCAGCAATATCGATAAACCGCTTCATTTTTTAAATTTCCCGCACTTCATTTTCAATATTAGATGGCACTACATTCTATTACAGGTGCATAGTATTGATAAAATATAGCTGAATATGATATGTTAAGATCTAATTATAATAACATCATACAACATGTTTTCTATCTTTTCTTGAATGTTGGTTATGAATGAGAAAGGTTAATTATAACCATATAAAATAAAGCATTTAAGTGTATTAGGTCTTGTCATAGTGTAATTACCCAGAAAATAATTAAAATTACTGCAATATTAAATAAAATGTAATAGCATCAGAACAACGTCCTAATTAAACACTTTTTGAAGTACAGTATTGCAATTTAATATTGCAGCAATATTTCTGAACTTTTAACTCAGAAGGAAAGATTGCGAGGTGTGTCGTCCCAATTTTGATCAAAACACCCGCATTTGACTAAACATATCTTGAGATTTAAAACGGTATATAACATTCGTGTCCTAATTTGTTTGGGGCTGAGTTCTGGATGTTGAAAGTGAACACTAGAAAAACGTATAAGCTGTTTTATCTCAAAAACGGTTCACTTTTAAGAAAAATGACCTTTATAAAAGAGATGCAGGATACAAAGATCTACAAAAAATTTAAATACATTTTTTTAATTTAACTAATATTTTGGCACTAATTTTAAAAAAAGTCGTTTTTTAGTTTTTTTTCTAGCTTTTTCATAATCTATATACAACATATATTCATATCAACTTATTTTATATTGTTCTCAAAACGCTTTATATGATCTTTGAGGCTAAATTGATTTGATTGAAAAAAAATTTTCAAATATTGAATGTATATTTAATATCAATGGAAAACTTATATGTTTTTTTAAATAAAATATAAGATTTGATGGTGTGTTGCATATATAATTGAGTAAAGTTTTAATATGTATACAATGTCAAAGCCTCCGGGTTTCAAGATGTACCAAAAAGTTTAATCTATGCTGAGAGAAAATCTAATAAACAAATTTATTAGTCGGCATTTATCAAAATCTAATAAATAATAAAGTGTAATAATTTTTTATAATTATTAAAAATGTGTTATTAAAAAATGTAAATAATAAAAAAAGTATTTAAAAGTAATAAATATTTTATTCCTTTTTATTTTAATAAACTTTTTATTAAAAAAATGGGTTTTTAAATGGTACTAAAACGTTCCGTGTATATTCCAAATTTATTGCATATTTACTTCACCAATTTGGCTGTACGGGTACAATTTTAAAACTGGTTTGATAACAAACAAGTGAACTGGTTTCAGCTATCAGAAGTAACTTAATTAATCAAGTAATATACAAACTGAAGCAATTGATTTCAACTAGAGGTGTTCCACAAGATCTTGTTTACAAGAAAAAACAAGACAAGACTCTTGTAAGTCTTGTCTTGTTTCCTTAAGTGTTGCCAGTAAAATTTTTGTAAGAATCTTAAAATCTCAATAAAATTTATTAAATTTTCATAGTTTTCTAAAAATTATCACTAATTTCATTAAGTTGTATTTGACTTTAAACCAAAGGGTGATTTTGAGGGGGTGAGGAGGGGGTTAAAAAGTAAAATTAACGAAAAATCCTTTTTCTTTGTAAAAATTTGTACTAGTTACGATAAGTTGTATTTGATTTTAAACCAAGGGATGACTTTAAGGGAGTTGGGAGTTGAAACGATAAATTAGTGAAAAATTACGTTTTTTGCAAAAATTTATACTACTTACGGTAAATTGTATTTGATTTTAATCCAGGAAGTGAGTTTCAGGGGGTTTGTGGTTGAAACGACAAATTAGTGAAAATTTACGTTTTTTTTGCAAAAATTTCACTGCTTTCATTCGGTTGTTTCTAATTTTTAATCAAGAGATGATTTTAAAGGGGTTCGGTTAGTAATTTTGGATTTCAAAGGGTTGTGGCTGAAAATTTTGAAAAACAAAACACTTTACTAAAATTTTTTACGCATAAAATTGAAACCGTTATATTTCTTATTCTATTGATTGCTTTTTATTTTCACATTAATCAAGAAATAAGTTTTATTAAAAGGAACGCTCAGTTTTTAATTTTTTACTAGAAATACATATGTAAAATAAGTAATGCTTTTAAACTAATATTTTTTTACTTTTTTTTATTGATTGTTGCCTAACAAACTGGTCCAAGAATTGAAGCAAAATGGGGCGTGATTTTTTAGCCATACAAGCCACCACAACCTCCATTGAAAGATGGTTTTCAAAAGCCGGCAACATAATAACAAAGAAAAGAAGTAGGACTCAAAGATTATATTTTAAGAAGCCTAATTTGCTTAAATTCTTGGGCCAGTTTGTTAGGTAACAGTCAATAAAAAAAGTAAAAATATTATTTTAAAAACATTAGTTATTTTACATATGTATTTCTAGTGAAAAATTAAAAACTAAGCGTTCCTTTCAATAAAATTAATTTCTTGATTAATGTGAAAATAAAAAGCAATCAATAGAATAAGAGCTATAACAGTTTCAATTTTATGCGTAAAAAAATTTAGTAAAATGATTTGCCTTCCAAAATTTTCAACTACAACCATTTAAAATCCAAAATTACCACCTCAACACCTTTAAAGTCATCCCTTAGTTTAAAGTCAAATACAACATAATGAAATTAGTGTTAATTTTTAGAAAAGTATGAAAATTTCGTATTTTCGAACATTTCAAATTTTGTTCAAAATTAAAAGTTTATTTCGCAACAGCGATGACTATTTTTGACAAGAGTTACAAGAAAAGACAAGAAAAAACAAGACAAGACTCTTGTTGGAACATCACTAATTTCAACTAAGGTTTGTAACCGGAGAAACCCCGAAACCGGTAAACTCGTTTTTTCTACAATTTTCACAATTAAAAAAAATCCGATTTCTACCAGTTCAATCGGGGTTTAAAAATTTATTACCAAAGAGCTTGAAGTTTTTCTCTTTGAATCAAAATTTTGTCAAATTGAAGCCAAAGAACTTAGCTTGTTGCTAATCATGTAAAATTTTTGTTAATTTGACATAAATAATTTGAAGTCTTTATTTTTTAGGCTAACTTTTTATCAGTTTAATTTAAATGAATTGATCCATGCACTTTATAATTCAAATTTTTCTCCAATTGGTAAAGATAACTGAGTTGATTGTAATATCAACGATCAAATTTATTAGCCGTCGACGCGCTGACAATAACTTTTGTACAAAATTGCCTTCACGAATGAAGGATAATCTATTGGAATATTTAATTTTTGGAAATTTTATTTTATTTAAATGAATAAATACTTTATTTGTGTGCCAATTTTTTCGTTTAGAATATTTAAAAAAAGGCGGTTAATCGGTTTTTTACTTTAAAAAAACTGAACCCCGATTTCTGAAAAGTTCCGAGTTTTTACAAACCCTAATTTCAACCTTATAAAATTATCATCTGATCAGTGTTAATAGACGAAAAATGAAACGATTTTATATAAATCTCAACATTTATTTTTTGAACCGAAAACTGTAATTCGTATTATTTACGATTTCAAATAATCTTGAAGTATATTTACATCGATTACACAGTGATATAATTTCAAAATACTATTTTATTTAATCTAAAGTAATTTGTATCCTTAACTAAATATTACTTCTTTTTATTGAAATATGAGTAAACTCTAAACTTCTATATGAGAAAAAATCATGCAATATCAAATTGTGCTTAGAGCTCTTAAGCTATTGAAAAATAAGTTTCTTTTAAAGGAAAAAAATCTATTATACTTATAAGAAAAATTGTTAAGCATTTTCTTCAAAGTGCGTGTTTGTAATTTGTTTCTATCGAGGTGACGTTAGGGATACAGATTTTTGGCTACTTGTGCAAAAAACGGTTGTTTCATGAAAAATTTATTTTACGAATTTAAAATTATAATTACTTTTTTATTTTTATTTCAATAAAACAAGAAAAAAGTATTTTCGCAATGAATTAACAAATTCAATTAATTCCGTATAATGAATTAGATTTTCTTAATTATTCTACATTCATCTTGCTTTGTAACTGCAGAAAATAAATTAAACTTTTAATACTGTTTTTTTCATTAAATTTTTTACACATTATCTAGATTTAAAAATTATTTCGTTTTTGCTTATCAATAAAGTTCTCCACTCGTTAAAGCGAACTGCAAAAAATCGAAAATGCTTGTATGCAAAAAATTAAATTCGTGGCTAATCATATTTTCCGATCTTTTCATAATAATTATATCTACTATAGTATATCAGAAATGTGCAAAGTTTTCAAAAATTTACAACGTATATTTATTAATTAATACAATG
>AGDA01030054.1:0-19249 GCA_000281935.1 Mengenilla moldrzyki | reverse complement strand
TATACTCTGAAATTTGAGTAAAATATTTGTTGTGCTAAACACTGATAAATGTTTGTAATGCACGTGAACACATTAAACATTTCATCTAATAAAAAAGCTACTGATGAGGTTTTTTCAGAGTGAATACGTGCAAACAATTAGCATGAATAACACAGCCGTCAAAGTGTCACAAATAAAACAAAAATTTAGAAAATTACGTATTTTTTCCATTTTTATTCAGCACATGTGCAGGATCCGATTTGTGAATTTCACTTTCACGAACAGCATCTGTTAAAGTCTTATATACTGTGTTCAATAATCTGAAAAAAATCAAAACAATTTAACGAATCTATTAAGATAAAAACAACCACAAAATTTCAAGTACACATACACTTGTATAAAGACATCTGGAATTAAAGTTGCTAAAGGTACCAACAATAAACTTAACCAAAAAACAGGAGATGAAAAAACCATAACATGTATTCGTGCCATCACGGCACCAATATTTAACAGCGGCCAAAAATAACTAAAATTTAAATTATAAATGTCCTAATTGTGCGGTGTTCATAAAATTTCTTCTCAGATTTTATTCAAAAACAAAAGCAAATACTAAATTTATTCATAGCTTAAGCCCTTGATTTAATTTTAAGAAAATCGTCAAAAAAATATTAAGCCCGCACAACAATAAATTTACCATTTTAATTATAAATAAATAACCAAATAAGGAAGTTTGAAACATTTTTTTCTACATACATTACGAAGTAAGTAAAAATTCAAATAATGGACGCACAATAGTCAAAACATTTTTTTCTTCCTTTAAAACAGTGGTGTCAAACTTAAAGCTAAATTGGGCTAAATAAAATTTTTTTAGCTTTAATTGAGCCGCAAAACAAATTGTGTTCGTAGAAACATTTTTATTCTGAACAGCACATTGTAATAACCATATATAAAGTTATTGTTTACGCTAATAGTTTATAAATATGGAATATTATAATTTTATAATCTAGTTTCATTTCTAATTCATATTTCTATTTTATTTTTACTTTGCGTTGGATACATCGATTGGGTGGCCGCACGCAGCTCGCGAGTCATGACTTTGATCAAATGTTTTTAAAATGTGATTTTGACATCTCTCAGAAATTACTAGGGAAGAAGCAACATATTTTCAACATTGCAATTACAGCAAACAACAAATGTTGCTAATTTTAAAATGTATTATATCAAATCTTAATTTGTTCTTATAAAAAAAATTAAAATAGTAATAGATTACGTTTATCAAGGGAAAATATTTTATTACTTCAATATAAGAAAAAAGTGAGTAAGATAAAAGATTGCTGCATAGTCTAAAATCAAATTGCAACTGTATATACTGAGAAATTTTTTATTAACAAATAACATTTATTAAAGCATAAAAATAAACGTATTCATTGTAATAATAATATAAGAAATTTTAGTCGAATTTTATAAAATTTTTCAACAATGTTTATAAAAAATTGTTTTTTTTTAAGAAAAATTCTTCTCAGTACGCGCGCACATGTTCTTAATTTTTAAGCTTACTGGTGCTATAAAGTTTTTTTAAGCCCTATATTAGAAAAAATGAAGTTAAAATAATTAAGTCTTAAATCAAACAGCTTCAAAATTATTTTAATTCACTTTTTCAAGAAAGTTTCCGTAATATTTCATTAAGAATGGTTAAAGGCAACTGGATCAATCAAAAAGTTACCAATATTATTCAAATAGAGTGAAATTATTTAAAAAAATACATTACAAAACTATAAATTATTATTGTATTGGTTTCACAATTCATACGCATATAACAAGTACTTGTATTAACATTAAATATTATTATTGATATTTTTTTGTTATAAATATTATAATCTGAGAAGTTTTTTTTATGAATACTTAATTAATCGTTCACCTATAGACTAGAATAAAAGTAAACCATAACAAAGTGGAGCCCCAGATTGCATAATGCATCATGAAAGTCCAATAGTTGGTAATTAAACCGGCTTTAAGACAAACCGTAATAACAACATACTAAAAATAAAAAATTTAACTAATACTAAAAATGGGCAAAAATTAAATTATATGGCACCGTATAAACAAAATTTCCAGTGACTAGATAACCGCCATCTTTGCCATGAAACCAAAGTACACCATTATTGGTAACATATAATGTAAGCCAATAGAGTAGAGCGGAATGAATTAAAGCATTCAAAATCCAAATCCAAAAAACTTTTGTGTTAAATAATTGTTCGCTTTGAGATGGCTTATAAAGTTTTGGAAATTTTAACATAGTTTCAGCTGTACAAACTTTGTCAAAAAGACCAATAGCAAGTGGCGGAATGGCCGTAAAGATAACATTGTATAAACCAATAGACCATCGTTCGAATAATACTTGACCAGACCAGCCAGAGTCGATAGCAAACCACAGTTCAATTACGTACAGACATACGTTTTTATAAAAGCTGTATAAAATCAATTTACACAAACGGGAATAATTCCAAGCACCGTGAACAAACAACAGACGCAATAAGAAACGAAATTGGCCAATACTATAATCGGAAGCACAAGCGGCTTGTAGACCTTCCTGACCCGAAATACCGATGCCTACGTTCGCCTTTTGAATCATGGCAACATCATTCGCCCCATCACCGATAGCTAATGTGACACTTTTTGTATATGAAGTAACCAACTCAACCACTTCAGCTTTCTGAATTGGTGATACGCGACAACAAATTACTACCTTACATGAAATGCACAACGCAATGAAGTCTGATCGCAAATTATGACTCAATGCGTACTTTAAACTTTTGCCATCAACTATTAAAGCGACTTCGTTATCTTGACCAATGTTATCTCCCAAATCCGAGCTGTGTCGCTGAATTGCCTCTCTAGTTCCCTTTAATATAGAGATTAAACTTGATTCGAGTTGAAATATTTTCAAACATTACTAGGGCCCCTAAATTTATGTTATATAAATTTTAATCTTCTGAGAATCTATTTGAAATTTGCAGGAAAGGTAAAGTTTAATTTACTATAGAAAAATAAATTATTTTAATCGAAATATTTGAATCATGTGACTGCTATACGATTAGTAAATCAACATATATTTCGATTAAGTTTTTAGAAAATTCGTGTAATGCTACTCTGACATTTTAATTGGCTTCATTCAACAATACATACCTTCATTTAAATAATTTCATACATATATTTCATGCTCTAATTCGCTGAGAATTAAGTAATATTGAGGAGCATTAATTAGGACTTTAAATTATTACAGTTCATGAAAAAAATTCAGGCTTAATAACAAATATTAGGATAAAAGGTTTTTTCAGTTTTCTATATTCTCATACTGGTTAAAAATTATTTTAAAAACTTGTATAACACATTACAAAAAGCTCTTTATTCTTTGTAATTTCTATGAAAAAATATTTTTCTAAACTGCAAACTGTCCATAAAGCACAAAAATTTAAATTCTATTAACACATTCGTGTCCGTTGACACGAGTTCGCATTATTTAAAAACCTTTTATTGATTACAATTAATGTAAATTATTTTGCATTTAGTTTAAAAACATAGCTATATTAATCTCTTTTTAAAATTACAAGTCCTTGTCAATCAAGATTAAAACAAAAGTTAACATAGGTTTATTAGTTTAAATTTTCACTTTTTTCGGAAATCAAGAATAGAAATGAAATATGGGCCGAGCATGAATGTGCTAATATTTATTTTCAAATCATATTACTCAACATATAGTGATTTTTACACTCACAGGAAAGTTTACTAAAATCATTAATTCTATTTTTTACAATATCTAACACAAGTAAAAAATTTTTTAAAATAAAAAAACCTTTTCTAAAATTCATTTCCTTTTTAAGTAGAAAATAATAAAAACAAGTAAAATTTTTTATTTTTAAGAAACCATAAAGCTTATGGTAAATACTTTAAAACATATATTACCAGTTTCTTAAGTAAACTTTTCTGTCAGTGTATTCAAATAAGTCATATAATTGTCATTTTAAAAAAATTAGACAATACAAATGGACGAATTTATGTCTGAAACTCAGTTCAAATGAATTTTAAAAGAATTCTAATTTTCAGCCTTGTATCAGTAAACATTGATTGCTCAGAAAATACGCACCTTATATTAAAGAATACAGTTTAAATTAAATTTCTTCCCTAGTATTAATACAAACGAAATACCAACATCCAAACTTTGTTCATTTAAAAGCAATAGTGGCATATTTTTGGCTAGCAAACGACACGAATAGCCTATGTTAATCGCAGTCTCTTGCTTATCACCTGTTAGTACCCAAACATGAATATCAGCCTTTAGTAAAGCCGCAATTGTTTCCGGCACACCATCCTGTAATTTATCCTCAATAGCCGTTGCACCCAATAGTTTTAAATTTGTTTCTATCAAATCAGCTACTTTTTCCAATTCTTCTTCACGATTAGCAATCGATTCCAGTGCTTTTTGATGCTTCGTTTGCCAAGTATTGTAGAAATTTGGATCAATTATTGCGGTAGCACAACACAGGGTTCGGTATCCTTCAACGCCAAAATTTTCTAAATATTGTATAGTGGAATCAGCATATTGACGTCCGGTTACAGATAATCGTTCATAAATCACTGTATCCGCTCCTTTACAATATAATTTAATTTGATTACGAGAATCTTTTGCAATCACAGACATTCGTTTACGGTTTGAAGTGAACTCCAAAACAGACAAAATTTCGTATTTTTCTAATGTACCAAGCGCGTCGATTTCTACACTGAACGGAGTTCTAGTCAGAAATCGATATCCAAACCGATATGCACCATTTACTAAAGCGTGTTCATCTACAAATAAAATAATATTTTATTACCAATTAATTAAATTACTAAATTTAATGATTTCTAGAAATTTATGTACAGCTTAAGAAATTTTATTTTTCTAGTATTTTATTTACAAACACTCCACATTAAAATATCTTTTCAATCAAAATTTAATTAAAATTTTACTAAATTTGTGTCAATTAGATTTTAATTTTTTTTTAATTTTTGAATGATCAAAAAAATATTTTAAAATATTATAAATAGCGTATCATAATTCTTACATATGGTTCTAAATTTCGATTTCTTCATTGTTAATTTTCGTAAAAACTGTAAGATTCCAATAAAAACCTATCAACTATAATATCAAAATACAAACAATAAGATACATAAACCTTAAAGTGACAAGTTCAAAATTCGAGTTGTCAGTAAATAGATTTTGAGAGTAACAAGTTTCAAAACTTTCGACATTAATGAGCGCAATTAACATAAATGTATATTTTTGATATATTGTTTGAGGTAGTTGAAAACCGGCAAATAAAAATACTTTTTTTATTTTTAAAAAGCAGAGAAATGAATTTTTTTTACAAATAACACTAGTTGACAAATTTGAGTTTTTTTTTACTCCGAACGACTTATATATTTTCTGAAAACTTATATTGAGTGACAAAAATAAAAAAAATTTTAAAATTCTAAAAGCCAATTTTTAGGAAAGGGGTGAAATGTGATTTTTCCACTTAAAATTTTTTTCCTCCCGACCTGGATGATTTTCAGGCATGAAAAAATATTCAAAAAATCACAAAAACATCTATCCATGGTCAGTAAAAAATTCATTCAAATATTTGTTATAGGACCTTAGATATTATGTTTTCAAGTCGAAAAAACATGAAAAAATCACGTTTTTTACACATTTTAATTTAAACTAAAATTTTTTCTTCAAAAGTAGACGCGATTATGGAAAACTAATTAGTCTAGCGAAAAGTAGATGAGTTTATCTTTAAATTGATACCTAAAAAATGAAATTCTGAAAAGCAGATTTTGAGCTATAATTTTTTAAAAAATAGTATCGAAAAATCAGGTACATGTGTCAACTGATGACACGCAACCCAAAAGAAGTTGAAATACGATAAACGGTTTTAGTTGAACTTTTTCAATATAGTCTATTCTAAATCACATTATTACCTTAGTAAAGGGTATGTTTTGAAATGATGTATTAAGGGCGAGTTTCTACGCTGTTAGCTTTTGTTAATAATATGTTTTAAACATGTTGTCTGTACTTCTTTTTCATTCTAAATGTATTTCAGCCTTGTATTTTAGGTTTTTCAGATGACATTTATTTATATTGTATAATTGCATTTTGTATATGTTACAAACATATTAAAAACATGTTATTAATAAGTTTTGAATACACTAGGGTAGTGCTGAGGACTTATTACATACATGTTAAAAACGCGCTATTTAAATGTTACTAATGTGTTTTCAGCGTTCTATAAAAGAGCTTTGACTAATATAAGGTGACATTGAAAGTATATTGCACATATGTTAAGAACATGTTATTAATATGTTATCAATGATATCAATGATAATTTGTCAATGAATAAATGAAGTGTTTTTCAATAAATTATCAATAGCACTTAGAGAAAAACAACTTTTTTTAAAAATAATGAACATTTTGTTTCATTTTATATGAATTAAACAATTCTTTTAATTCTGATTACAAATCTTCAACGCTCGTTTTCATGTATTAAAACGAAAATATTTGCTATTTAAAACTGTTATTTTTGTTAATATTTATATATAAAGAGATAAAGAAAAAAAAAGTTGAAAATGCATAAAGCTATAAAAAGATAGAATATGATTAAAAAAAACTAACTAAATTAATTATGAAAAAACATGTTAAAAATTAAAATAAGTTTCTGAAATAAGAAAAATGTTTATAAATAAATTTGCAACTGTAAATTAATTAATTTTGAAGAGGCCCTGATTAATGTTGATTCTTCGTGTTTGGTAAATATCAATTTGATAAGTTTTCAGTACTCTGAACATATACTAGGATTTAGATATAGCTTATTAGCGATACCTCAAATTAATTTTTATTCCACAAAAAATTTTGTTTATTACATATGAATTTAAAATTTTAAAGCAGTGTTTCTCAATGTGGATCCTACGCTCCACAAGGGGATAATTTGGTAATTAAAGGGGGGCAATTCAAAAATGGACTCGGCCAATTTTAAACCCTTTGTTCCGGGTAATTTGAATATAATACTAGATATCGATGTCAAATTTAACAAAAAAAGTAAATTTTTAAAAAACGCTGTAAATAATTATTAGGTATAATTTTTTTTGACATTACCAAATTACCAACTGAAAGTCTAAAGTCTTTAAGTTAGCTTTGTCGGAATTTTCGAGAAATATGTCAGTACGGAAGGGGCGTAAAAATTCTAGAAATGTTAAAGTTGGGGCAAGGCACAATAAAGGTTAGGAAACACTGTTTTAGAGGTTACTACGCATCACCAAAAAACGAAAAAATAAAAAACTTTAAATTCAAAAAATAAAGAGCAAACCTGGTGAAGCAGCATAATAGTTTATATGAGTTCCTTTATTTTCGGGAATTACTGTATGACAAATAGCTAACAACGTTAAAAATTCCTTGTATAATTCCTTTTGTACTCGATCAATTTTATCACTAAGAATTCTTTGAACTAAATCAGATTGTTCGAGATCAGTTTTGTCATAGCTTCCATTTTCGTCCATGATTTCTGCTGGGACGTGAAACAGTTCTGAGCCAATTACACATTTCTTGAATACCATTACATTCTGAGTCAGAGTGCCAGTCTTATCAGAGAACACATATTTAACCATACCCAACTCTTCATTTAGATTTGAAGTACGTGCCAGTGCTGGTGTATTGGATTGTGCATGGTACATTTCAATATCCATATTGATAAATATTGCTTGAACGAAACGCACCAATTCCAGAGTCACTTGTAACGAAATAGGTATTAAGTTATTGAAGAGAATCATAAATGTTAGTAAGTTGAACGCGAAGTTTTGTGTAAAGATTTCATCTAGTCCCAAATACCAGTCGGTAGAACTATGCTGCTTTGTCCAAATTTCATTACAAATGGCAGACAGAACGCACATTATAACAAGCACAGCGAACAGCATTAAGATTTGTCTATTAGTTAGTTTGTCGACAGTGGATCGTTTTAAAGGAGCTTTTGTCGAATTACGCATTAATTTCGTATCATGACCCGTGTACACGACAGCACCAAACACCCAGTTGGTGTTTCGTAATACAGCACCACGCAACAGTACCTGGTCGTGAGTTAGCGGTTGTTTTGGATTACTGCATTCTTTCAATAGTCCATTGAATTCATACAAATGTCTGTTAGGGGGCTCACATTCTACCGTAGCGGTAAACGTTATCAGCTCTTTGACATCAATCAAATGGCCGGTTGTTGGTGCACTTTGTCGAATTTTCAAATTCGTTTCGCCATCTAGATTAGCCGTTTCGATAAAACAAATACACTTCGGCTCACTGGATGCTAAAAGAAGCAAGTCCGCAGGAAAGAACGTATTGTTTGATACTTTGACAATATCGCCAACTTGTACTTGATGCCATTTCACTGTAGTCCAACCCTGATCACGTAAGACTTCAATGTCTCGATTGTTAGTTTCATCATCTGCTCGATGGCGTTTCTGAAATTTCATTTAGATTTTATTCAATCTTCATTTATAAATTAATTTTTGTTCTTTAACTGATAGATCAATATGCTAATTAGTAAATTCGCTATGACTTAAAAGAATTAATCTCCATTTTTTTAAGTAATAAAAATATATTTTGGTTTTTTTAGGAGTTTAAAGCGAGACAAATTCTTTTTAGTTTTCTTTCCTAGAATGAAAAGTATTTGATACGGAGCTTCATTAAATGAAACAATTTTTTGTGTCAATATTTTCTTAACAATCAGACTTCGAAACAATTTGAATTTGACTACTACTGACAAATATCTAATTTCATCGAAAGTATTAAAGTAGGTACCATTAAAAATGTAATAACAATCATACTCAAAATTCACACTATTATAATAACTTTATCAATTTTGAACAGGGGTGTAAACTCGGAGCCATTAAATATATCTGACGCAAAGTAAATTAAAAATGAAACCAGTATATAAAATTATAATACATTTATAAATTAACAGAGTGTAAATAATAAATTAACCTTATGCATTCTTATCTCAAAGTACTGTTAAAAATAAAAATATTTATTTGTATGAATATTGATTTTTTTGCAATTCACCTAAAGTTAAGCACTGTTTATTTGCTCTAGTTAGTTTTTGAGTTTAACACCTCTGATTTAGAAATATTAACAAACGAATGAATAACCACGTTGAAGAAAGTGCAATTATTAAAAATATGTTAAAAATCATTTCGAAAAATAATTACGAAGTCTTCAATTATCTCCTTGATAGCTGAAACGGTTAAAATTAAGAGAAGTGGCACTAAAGTAGTGTAGCGTCCAGTTGGTGAAACGTCTGGAATTTGTTGAAGTAGTGCAATAATCAGGAAAAAGATATTTGCCCATCGGCGGAACTGTTCGAACAAGAACAGCGGCAGGAAACTAGCCAAATTATATTTGCCGGTCGAAATGCGATTCGAGCAAAAACTCTCGACTTGTGGCCGATTTATGAATACAACTCGACGTGTTTCATCACGGCCGACATTAGATGCAGCTAATGTTGTTGCTGAAACACTGGTTGTTCCGGCACTAGTGTTCGCATGTGAACCAAGAGTTCTATTACCATCCTCCTCTTCGTCATCGTTATCATCCATTCTACGTCTGCCTAAACTAAGAGAGGATGTTGCGGAGGCAAAATCCGTTTGATCTATACGATTTGAAAAAAAACCCTTATCAAAATTCGCAGTGTCCCTTATTTTAAAACAGAATAACAAAATGTCACTTACAGCCCAAAAAATAAACGCGTACATTCCTGTACCACTCAAACAAATATTTTGACATACCATCAACTACATTATTACAAATTACTAACTTCAAACTTTACCATGTTCTTTCAAATTTCCCTCACTTTATACGTATTCATTGACGTAAATTCTTGAACTAGTATTATTGGTCATTCAATTAAATTCAAATTTACTGAACTTTTTAAATAAACAGACTTTTTATACTTATAAATTACACAATTTTTGCACAATTGTGCAATAGTCCTTTGTGTTTGAAAAATACACTGAAAAAAAGACATTGGAAAGCCATAAATTTTCTTATCTTTTTTAATTAAAAAGGTCATTAACATTGGGATGGTTTTATTACATTAGTGAAAAACTTTATTGATTTCCACTTTCTAATAACTTTTAATAAATTTATTATAGAATTAATAAAAAATTTATTGGCTGAAAAATAATAAAATTTTCATTATATTTATTTTTTTATTAAATATAGCAGTCAACCCTCCTATAATACGATGAGTGCATACCGTTATATGGAAACTGCGTTATAACTATTTATTTATTTATCGTACAAACTATATTAATTCGTAGCGCGTTGTATGAGTAATTATCTATCGCGCTCTACATAAACCGCGTTATAAGAAACTCAGAATTAGTACAAATCACATTATTCGTACCGCGTTATATGGAGATCAATAAATGTAAACGACAAGATAAATTATAAGTTTTTTTTTTTAAAATCGAAAAGTTCATATAAGGAAATGATAACAAAAATGAAGCAAAAACTGAAAAAAAAAATTTCTAGCGAAAACATAATGACTTTTGTAAAATTTTGTAATTTTTTAACACCCATGCTCGCTGTCATATATAAATCGTCTAACTCGTCTTCTTTAATAGACAAAATGTCTTTTTTAGTTGCTTGATCTTTACATTAATTTTCAATTGTAGTTTTTCAACTCCACTAAAACTTATTTATAGAAAGCTAAGCCTTTTCTTTAATCTCTTTTAAATTTTGAGTCGCTTACAATTGAATGATCAGTTTAAATGAAATGCAGTTCTAATTCTTTAGCCAAATTTAACCCTTTTTTTACATTTTATAAATCACCAACGAAAAGTGATGTTAAAAATTGAATACACGTTTTTAAGAAATTAACACGTTTTAACGTTGTTAAAACATTATTATAATAGCAACATAGCATATATCTAACGTTTTTATAAACATGTTACCAGCGTAAAGATTAAAAGCTTACTACGCAAGAAATAAATGAATAAATAAATATAACTTAATCCAAACAAAATAAAAATTAATGTTTTTTATATTGGAATTATTTAAAAAAAGAAACATAAGTCATTGATAGTAATTAAAGCATCTTAAGTGAAATCAGTTAAATTTCTATTTCATTTACAAAAAGTAGGTTACAAATTTTATTTTAAAAATTACAATTTAAATTTAAATCTAAATAAATTGTTGTTTTGCTACTTCAAAATACTGCGTAGAATATGATTGTAATAAAATCTAGTTTTTTAATGCTATTTTAATACTGATACACTCCACTGGGCGAAGAATATTGAAATATTTACTGACGTGACTACATTACTTTTGATTTGTAAAGAAAAAACAATAAAAAACTAATAAAAAATGTAAAGGTGTAAAATATTAAAAAATAATAAATTATATAAATCTTAAATTCCCCAATGGAAAGCACGCTTTTAAATATTTAAATACCAAATATGTAATTAGAATTAAAGTGTATCTATAAAAAATATTTAAATACTACGAAAATTGTTTAAAAAATACTATATTTAGACTAAACATACTTTCTTGAATATTCAGTGTATCTAACTGAACTGATTCTGGTGATAAATATTCATGGTTTTCCTTCCAAACATGTGCCACGTTTTCGCTCATATTTAAATAATACAAATAAATTATAAGTCATTCGATTTAAAATTATGTTTTTTTTTTAAAAAAACACACAAAATATAAAATATTTCAAAAAACAAGCGATAAAAACGACGCCGCTGTTACGTTTCTGTTGGCATTTAACTTTATTTGAAAATTTTACTAGGAGTCATGTGGGAATACTATCGTTACAAAAGTACTATCGACAGAATAAACGTTAGCTTTTTTTTTTAATTTAAACAAATTACTTACATTTTGCTATTGATTGAATTGTAAAAAAGGGTTGTTTATCAAAGTGTAATAAAAATGTTTCTTCTACACATTTAATGACTGTTTACTCTTTAAGTCCCCGTTTGTAATGCATTTCGTATGTATTGTGTCGTTTATGAGGTCGGAAATTAATTTTTATAACGATTTTTTTACTCGGGAAAATTAGAAGCACGCCTTGTTATTGCTATGATTAACCGAAAACGAACATAGGCTTGGCAGTTCTTTTTAAGTAATTGAATATTTTTTTTATAAAACAAACACATAACTCACGTATTAAAAAACAATAATGAATTTTTAAATGGAAACTAAACACGTTTTTTAAATACTGGCATATAAATTTATTAAAAACATTTTATAAAAATTTTATGGAAGAATTATAGAAGTAATAAATTAATAAGTGCATTCTTTTAGCAACGTCAAAATTCTACTGGAGATCTCGTTAGAGCATTTAATCATTGAGCAACGTTTGCGATAAAGAAAATAACTGATCTTTCAAACTACGAAATGATGGTCGATCTTCAGGATACAGGCTCCAACATTTGATCATTACCTTTAAGTAAACAAAAACACCATTATTTATGGTTCGATTTTAACACGTGACAAAATTATAACATAATTATCTTCTTCATAAATAAAAAATTAAAACTTTTGTCATTACTTTCTTTTAATCGAATTAGTGATTGTAGTTTTAATTATTTGAAAGTTTAGAAGTTTCAATAATAACTATAAACAATATTAATTAAATTACATGTATCTAAACAACAAATAGTATATACTTATTTTTTAAATAGGTGAATAATGTTTATCTGATAATAAAGATTTAGACAAATTTAAATACTTATAATACAAATTTCATTTTCTTAATAAAAAAAATAGTAAGTCAAAAAGGATCACAAATAACTTTTTAAAAAAAAGCTAGACAGCTATATTACCCCTTATTAATTAACATTTATATTGATAACAATTTATACAAAATTTTAGATATTCCATTTATTATCGGAACAGTAAAAATTTATTTTTAAACATTTTAATTTTAAAAGAAAATTATGCTTGTCCCGATTTTTAACAGAAATTTTTCACAGTGTAAGATAAACCGTATTTCATGAGACCCCAAAGATAATTTGGATTACAAAAGTCGATAGAATAAATTAAAAAGTAAATATTTTTTAGAAGCTACTAATTAATAACAGCAATATTAATAAGAATTGAATTAAATGCCGTTATTAAAAACAGACTTCGAATTTAGCATACAAAAAAACAAATGAATCAAATAATAAGAATATTTTATTTCCATAATAAAAAGCTTCATATGCTTTAAGCCGTATTTTAGCAAGCCAAATTTTTTCGAATTATTCGAAATAATTCGTAAATTATTTTTATTTTAGTGACCACAATTTTAATTTAGAGGCAGAGCCACAGCAACAAAACATTCGAAACAATTTGATTTTTTCAATAGAAAAATTTCTTGTATCGAATCCGAATTTTGTTTGATCTTTATCAGTAGAAATTTGTTTTATTGAGTAAAGCTTGTTCTGTGATATTCAATTTGGTGCGCTAAAACACAAGGCAGTTAAAAGTATTTCATTACGCTTTCTCAAAAATCTTTTACGCTAAACGTTTTATCTCTCGTCACTAATAACTTCAGAAATTAGCGTATATTAACTAACAAAAATTAGCATTAACTTTCCGGACAATCAATATTATAATTTTAAAAACGTGAAAAACCTCATAGATTTCTTTAAAACAATTCTTCGGCTTTTCGAGAACATGTCCACGTTGCACTTTCTCGACAACTTCTGAATTCTTCAATCGACCGTATGGCATTTTACCGCAAGTGAAGATCTCCCACATTAACACTCCGTATGCCCAAACATCTGATTTGGACGAAAAACGTGTATAGTTTAACACTTCTGGTGGCGCCCATTTGATCGGAAACTTTGCGCCGCCAGACGACGTGTACTCGTCATCAAGTACGTATCGCGCCAGCCCAAAATCGGCAACTTTAACCACATTCTCAGCACCAACTAGACAATTACGTGCCGCTAAATCTCGATGAATATAATTGTGTCGTTCTAGATAGGCCATACCTTTACATACCTGAATGCAAAGATCCAATAGCAAACCAAGGTTGGTACAGAAGCTGACTTCATGTCGTCGTAAATAGTTTAATAAAGAACCATAGCGCATATATTCGGTCACAATGAAGATTGGCCTATGCTTAGAGCATACACCGTATAATTGCACCAAGTTTGGATGTTGAAGTTTACTAATTTAATAAAAAAAAAAAAATTAAAAAAACGTTTAAAATTTGGCAAACAGAAATGTTCCGTAATTCAAATTATAATGGTCTTTTATGGTAGTGAAACAACACTGGCATGTACATATTTCTTTATCTGTACACAAGGTTTATTAATTGTTAATAACAATGATATTTTTAACTATAGATCACATATTCAATTTTCAATAAAATTATTCATAGCAATAATTATTCAATTTTACACCATATGTAATGTTTATTCCCCAAATGGAGAAAAAACACTTATATTAGTTTAGTCAGAATCATAAAGTATGTTTTTACATAATAAACGGGTATTGTGGCAGCTACATCAAAATGATTGAAGAATTTTAAATATAAACCCGTAAAACAAGCAAATAAATTTATTTTCTTAAAAGCCCAGGACGATGTTACTGTAAATGCTAACTTAATATCATCGATTTCAGAATGACATCACCGTGACCTGCAATTCACAATTTTTCCTAAACACTAGAAGTGGCTAAAATGTCGACCGCATTTTGAAAGTTGTTCACAAAGCTAAAATTAAACAATTTACTTTCACCTAAATTTTATACTTAAAAAAGTAAGCATGCTTGAAAATCTAACACTTTTAACTACGGCCCTCAACTGAATATCTATGTTTAGAGTGAAGACATTCTAACCGATCAAAACAACTTATTCAAACTGATAACAGTTCATAACATGTTTATAGTCGCCCTTAATGAATAATAGTTTGGCCATGCTTGCTATATACCAATCACTCAATCTTTTATCACAAAAATAGCTATATTTTATTTTAGTGTTTTTAGTGATTTTTGTGTCCCAGAGAACTTGACGTGTATCTAGATCATCTGAGTTTACAAGTTTAATGTGAAACTAATATTTTCATTTGAATATAAGTTAATAACACACATGATAATTTTTATTTTTTTGCCTTAAAACAATATATAAGAGACGTTATCGTACGCACAGCTGTGCCTAAAATGAGAACCTCATATCACACACGTAAAGATACTTTCTGGACAAAAATAAAAGGCTCGTATCTGGCACGTGATTCTTTTGCGCGATGTTTTTACTTTGCGATATTGTTTGTTACAGATGCAACATATGAATTGGTCATTTATTCTTAGGCGTAAGTGCAATAGAGTCATCTGATTACGACGCGTGAGAAAAACATTCATTGAAAGTGACACACATACATTAATCGCTCGACTCATAAGACAATGGATTAAATGACATTTTTTGGAAAAATCATACTTTGATAAAGTACATGAGAAGTTCCCAACTTTAAATTCTTTAAACTCAAAAAGTAATCTTATGTAAATATTACATTAAGATTTAGAAAAAGACCATATTTAAAGCCTATGTAAAGAGTACTTTATCGCAACTAAAGCCAAATTATATATTTATATGAGTTCATTCATATTTCAAAGTTTTTAGACTTTGAGAAACACTTAAATGAAAAAACTAACGTCATGACTTTTGCCTCGCTGATAAAATCGTCCTCAGACATGGTGCCTTCCTTCATCATTTTCACAGCCACGTCAATGGAACCACGCCATTTTCCACGTCGCACAACGCCAAATTGACCGGAGCCAAGTTCTTCAAGTAACAACAGTTCAGTAGGATCAATTTCCCACTTATCGCGACTCAAACCTGCCGTCGCCGGCACCAAACGTTCACAAGGACTAGATTTTAACCGGCACGCTAAACCGCCACTATTATGACGATGGTAATTTATTAACTCAGGAATCGAACTGCAGCAATGTTTCTCCGACAGGTAAAACTCGCCACGCCCATTTTGCTTGATGTGGTAGTGTTTGATGTGGGGATGTTGTCTAAATAAAAATTCGCTATCAGTTAACAAATAATATACTGTTATTCTTGAAACAGAATTTTTCTAAACTCCACATTTAACACAAAATTAAGTTTATTTATGCATAAAAAACCAATGTTATTGTCAATTATTTTTATACCATAATATAATCTTTTTTATATATTTATAAAATAATGTTTTCAAAAATTTCCAGTTATTAAAATATAAATCAGAACACATTAATGAGATATAGCGAATATGTTGATGAGTTACTATTTATATATACTGTAAAATTCGGTATAAAAACATGAGTTGAGCAAATGAATTAAGTAAATATTGACCATATCTACTTTTTCCTTTTATATATAACTATAAACTTTATAAAAAGTAGAAAAAATTGATAGATGAAAGATTAGTTTCTAGGTATTTATGTTCCTTAAATGTTAATTAAGCCAATATATGCTTATCAGATAATATAAATCAAAAGAATTTGAAATTAAGCAGTTTAAAACGTACACTTTTGTAAATAACGAAAGTGAGTATAAGCCTTTGGTTGAAGAATTTCGAACTACAAAACAACCCTCTTTGTCTTCTTGCTTTAATAATGATTCGGCTCGTTGTCTTGAAATGTCACTAATATACCATCTAAATAAATAAAAATAATAATTGAATGAATAAAAGATAAAATAAATAAAATTACTCATATTTCAGGAGACCCAGTTCCTCTTTATCCTTAACGTAGTTACTTGGAATGTATCCTGTGCATCTAAAAAATAACAGTTGATTTTAAAAACTTATGTAGAAATAAGGATACAAACAATTTGTAACAATCTCTAGCTTTCCACCAATGTTCTTGCGAATCGTCTAGGATTTCATACTCAGCTCCCTGGAATAACAATTGATAATAATTAATTATGAATATAAAAAAAAGAGAGGATTAGTGACCTTTTCTAGAGATAAATCACCGTTTTCAATTGCTTTAAAGGGATAAATCGCAACGACAATTCTCGGCTTCTTATTAATGTTTGCGACTAATTTATTGTTGGTAACAGCCGACATTCTTTATAGTTCACATTTCTGAACAAGCTTGAGCTATCAGTGTTCGATTAAGGTGTGAAATCAGCCTAAAACACGACTTAGAACTTTGCTAACTACAGATAAAAAAGATTCACAGAGAAAAAATGAAAGTTTTTTGTACTCATTCGGAAAATGAGCAAGTCAGTAGGCGTTTTTTAGCACATTAAACTATGTTAACATAATTTACAATTTTGTATTTTTGAGCACAAAATTACATAAAAATTATGTACGCATGTTAACATATTTATGTATTTTTGTGGGCAAAAATATACAAAATGGTAAATTTTGTTAGCATAATTTAGTGTGCTAAAAACGCCTATCGACGGGCCAGTATTAAAACACTCAAATTATTGTAACCACATGCATTAAAAAAATATTATATTCTCACGTTTTAAACATCTCATTTAATTTACTATGACACAAGTATTTAATATTCTCGAATACTGTAATCCTTAATAAACTATACTCTTTTTCATTTTAAATTTTTAGAAAAATGTCGAATAATATTAATTATTGTAAACTTGGTCTTACCCCCAAGTGGTGGAACAAATTAGAAAAAAATGAGTATTAACATAGGATAAAGGAGACTTAGAATTCATTTGGGTTCCAGATTTCAAATTAATAATAAATTAAAATTTAAACTAAAAGTTTGCATTATGTTTAACCATTTTTTGTATATTTGGATACAAATTAGTTTTTGGGTAATCGCGAGTGCAACGTCATCGATTTTACAACGTCACCATCAGTCATTAGAGCCTTAATCAAAAAAACAGCAACACAAAAGAGTTCGGGTTACTAGTCAAAATTCTAATAAATAAGGATTAATAGTAATAGTGGTACAAATAATTAGTACCATCGAAGAAAGGCTGCAATGTGATTTAGTTTATTGAAAAGTTACATTCGCTTTGCATTTTTTAGAAGCCGCAATTTCATTTTTAAGACATCTGTGGGGGGTCAATAGAAGCTTAACTTCAAGTTTGTGGGATCGCCGGGTTTGTCCCCCGGCCGCCATCTTGAAAAAGGTGGTGGCAATTTTTTTTCGCTACATCTCGGAAATTATGCATCTTATAAAAAATTTGTAAAGTCATAATTTGCAGCGAATTGTTTTGCCTACAAATATGTTTATATGACTTTTTGTCTTAAATTGAAAATTAAAGAAGTTATAAGCAAAAAATTGAGAGCGTTTTTATAAAAATTTTTGTAAAATGTATAAAAAAGTTATAGAGCAAAAAAGAGAATTTTTATAAAAACTTTTTTGTTTATAACTTCTTTAATTTCAATTTAGGGCAAAATGTTATATAAACATATTTGTAGGCAAAACAATTTGCTACAAATTATGATTTTACAAATTTTTTGTAAAACGTACAGTTTCCGAGATATAGCGAAAAAATATTGTCATCCCATTTTTCAAGATGGCGGGCGAGGGACAAAGCCGGCGATCCCACAAACTTGAAGTTAAGCTTCTATTGATCCCCCCCCTCACATATGTTCCAAAAATAAAATTACGGCCTCTAAAAAATACTTAATTCGGTCCTTAAATTGGAACTTTTCAATGGACCAATTCTTACAGCAGAGTTTTATTACTGTTTTTGATCATTCACACAAGTGTCGCATCAAATTACAGCTAAATATAAAAAAAGCTTTTATAACAGAAAAAAAATAAAATTGACAACTGACTAAAGAGCATATGCGTGCAACGATTTTTCATGATTTCAAAGTGGGTTTAAATGAGCAATAAAGTTGAACGATTACAATCTGCATTCGGTGATGAAATCCCGTCACGGGCAACTGTTTTTACTGGTTTAATGAGTTTAAAAGGGGACGAGGATCACTTAATGATAAGAAACGTATTGATAGACCATGATCATCAGTAACTGATGGAAATATTAATCGTGTGCGACATATAATAGAAAACCTAAAATTTACATACTAAATGATTGAGTTAGCTCTTGGTGTGGAAATCGCAACAGTGAATTCAATATTACATTATCATCTTTATATGAAAGAATCTGTTAAAATTGTGCAAGAAACACTGGAAATGTTGAATAATAGTGGTCATCGTATATTATCTGAAATTGTAACAAGTAATGAAACATACATATATTTTTTTGATATTCCTACTTAACAAAATTCCGTGTGTGGG
>AGDA01029755.1:0-10183 GCA_000281935.1 Mengenilla moldrzyki | reverse complement strand
ACTGATCTGGATAATCTGAGTCGAAAGTTATATTGAACCCAAACTTATTTTAAATATAAATCGAAGTAAGTTCTTACTGCACTAACTCTAAAATTAACAGTATTTTTTGCATCTCATTACAAGTATGTTATGTACATTTTACAAATTGCATATATATACTTTTTAAAAAGGAAAAAAGGCATTAAAAAATTGGTTTATTTTGAGACAAAAGTTGATAAGACAAAAAAAGTTTTCTCCAAATCAAATTTAATAGAAACATTTTCTTTACACGCGTGCAAAAATTTTGCACGCAAAACTTTTCGCTACTTTTTGATTTGTATTACGATTAAAATATTTATGAATTTTTCATGATTTACTTTACAGTTCGACATTGTAATATTTTAATGACATTAATTACGTTTTTATTATAATTAAATAAAATTTGTGTCGCATTCAAAGGGGTTGGAACCATTTTATAAAATATATATATGTATTATGTAATACGTATGAGTACTACGTAGAAAATATTACATAAAAAAATGATTTTTTAATAAATATTAATTTGTAATTTAAATTTCTTAAATTTATTTTACAAAGATTGTTAAATTTTATAACAATTTTTAGTAAATAATGAATATTTATTAAACGATATGGTACTAATATAAAAAAAGACTTAATATTATTTTTATTTTTTTAATAGCACATACTAATATTATTAGAAAATACTGACAAGGAAACGTTTTCAGGATTCCCATTCCGATTTTTTTCAAAGTACCCTCATTCGATTCTTAATACCTTTGAATAACATAAGATATATCCCGATCGTGCGACTTTTTTGTTTGGGGTGAGACAGGAGGCTCAAAATTAACCCAATAGAAAACACATATATTGACATTTCACGTAAAGGATTAAGCTTAGAGAAAAATGACTTTTGTAAAAAAATGTGCGGAATCAAGTGGGCTTTATGACTGTTGGGTTAAAAGTTTTCAGTTACAAATGTTTTGGTGGAATTTTTTAAAAATTCATAATTTTTTGAGTATTTTGTTATTATTTTCTTTTGTATGATAGATATTACACTCAAACATAATCAAATGAAAGCTACTTTAGCCTTTAATAATAAAACCAAATAAGTTTTTTTAGAAAAACCAGTGTTGCCAGTATTTGAAAATAATCATTTTTGTGTTTTTTGCTTCAATAGAAATACTTATAGCTGAAAACTTTTAGCTCCACAGTCATAAGTTTTCCTTGATTCTGCACATTTTTTAAGTAAATTATTTTCCTCTATAATTAACTCTTTACGAGAAATGTCAATATATATGTTTTCTATTAGGTTACTTTGATCCCCCTATCTCACTCCAAACTAAAAAGTCGCACGATCGGGATATTTCTTATGTTAAAACACAAACAAAGCAGAATCAGGTGATTAGGATTGTTTTGCAATAGTATAATCATTGCAGTATGAATAACTTCCTTAGAATGATGCCATCTTACACATTTGAAACGACTATTTGCATCAAGCACGGTCCCTAGGAGAAAATTTTGCTTTCTACATTGGGTCTGTTCAAAATATCAACTATTTTAATAAAATATTTTTTAACAGTTGGTTGTCATGAAGCTTCACTTGACAGTTTGGTCAATATTTTGAAAAAATATTTACTAAGTTAACTATTGTTAAGTTTTTGAACGCACCCTATATATCTTATTCATTGCGAATATAAATAAAGGAGTATGTTGTCATAATAAACGTTAGTGTTCCACTTTCCAGTACTATTACCTATAGCATTTCTCCTATGAAATAAGCCATTTTTGATCCAAACGATGTATATAAAAAACTTAACAAAGCAACATTGTAGTCTACGTCAATACTATATCACAGAACGCACAGTAAACACCATTTTCGAATTTTTTATGGGATTTGTAATGATACAATATTTGAGACAATATCATAGTCACAGAATAACACATATAGAAGGAAATATTTATTGTGTAGCTGGAAAAAGTTTAGAAATTCCGTTTCAAAGACACCTGGTGTCATAATTGAAATCAAAAACGAATTTAACAACTAAATCACAGAATAAAAGTTTTTGTTTTGTGATTTTTTAGACAATGATCATATTTAGAGAATAACAAATTATTCGTAACGGACTTTATCCCAAAATGATTAACCAGCAACTATAACACTAATAATCCTGATGCGAACTAAATGTTTTTCAACAACTTTATTCTACTCTAAAATAAAAGTTTTCCTTCTATAATCGCTAATCTGTGATCATAGTGACCTTTATAATATACGAGCTGTTTTTTGTTTGCAGAGGATTTATTAAGAATCAAAAAAGCATCTAAATATGAGTTTCATAAGTTTCATAAATGTTTTAACCAACTTAGTTTTTTTACAATTAAATAAAATAAAATCGAAACAGAATAAATAAATCATTTTTCCTCCCTCGAGTGAAGTTTGTTAACGACGTTGCCAAGTCTTTTATTGCATTCATTTCTCAATTTTTTTAAAAAATTCCTTGAAGAAAAATACGCATTTTGTGTTGACAAAAAATGTTAGCTTTAATTTTCAATCTAGTTATTTTTAAATCAATAATTTTTTATCCTGAAAACGAGCCTCGTGAAGTAATTTTTCTTAACTTGGATAGTTTCAAAAAGGCTTATCGTGTCTTTGATAAAATCCATTTCGTTTTTTACATGTATATTCTGTTTTTCATCTCATGAATTTTTAGCAACACTTTTTAATTAAATTTTTGTTTAAGAGGAAAATCAATGAGCTATTTTTAAAAACCTTAAACACATTTGTGTATAAAATGTAGATAAAAAAAAAGGAAAAATCAATTAGAATTCGCCAGATTTCTTATGTCAAAGACGATTTTTTTTTAGGTACCAAAAGTATAAAATTTATTAGACTATCCCTTTGTTTGTTCCTGCTTTTTTGGCACATAAATCTCCCGCAAATCAATCCAAAACAGAGATACACAAATAGAAGAGAGACATATTAATAATTAATTGCGAACTTTGCTGGCAGTAGACGTCTTATCTTCGATTTCGAACACTTTTAGACATTTCGACCCCTTTTTTATACCGTAACCAAAATAATAGGTATCATTTATCAAAAATTGGTCGATTATACTTTTGTGACTTTGCCAATTCGATAATTCAGAAAACGGGAAGAGGAAGTGTAGAAGCAGTTGAAACTGAATATTCCTATAAAGTATTAATTTACTAGCAGTTATTTTTGTTTAAAATTTTTCGCGCGTTCCCATCTTCCCTGTGTATTTTGTGCTTGGTTCCCGAAATGCATTTTCAATTAACGTATCGTTTTCAGTAAGGAGATATGTGCACTGAAGAGAACAATCGAAAAATGACCGCTGAAGTCATCATTAAAGTGCAAGAAGACTCCGAGTTTAATGCTAAGGATATGGACGCTGTTAAAACTACCCCTAAATATCCGTCTGGTGAATTAGGTAAGTTTTTTTCATTATTTTTTTACCAAGTATTACCTAAAAAAAATTCTAAGACTTCTTTTAGTTTAAATAAATGCTTAGATTTTATTATTTTTCAAAAATTTGTATACTTAGCTGTTTAGAAAATAACACTTATCAAACATTGTTACGTATAATAATATTTATTATAACAGCCTAAAACACAGCACATGTTTATTAACGTTCCAGATATTATTTATTAATAAAACTATAACAAAATTTTATAACAGTTATATAAAAATTTTAGACGATTCTTATACTAGTATTATGATAAAAATCCAAAAATTATATAACAGTTTTTGTGACCATAGAGTAATAATATACAAGTTTTCTCATCAACGGATTGCAATGATTACTGTATATTTCAGATCTGTATTGATTTTATCTCGTGACATATATAAATACGATCATATTTAGGCACTAAACAATGTAAATAAAAAAATAGTTTTTTCAGTTGTTATATAATTCTCCTGTATTCAAATAACCTTTTTTCTCTAAATTGAAGATTTTTTTATATTTGAAATTCATAATTAATTTCAAGTTCTTATAGAGAAAATTGTTTTTTCTATGCGCACAGATAAATTTTTAACTCGTATTTCCAAGAACGTTATTTTTAACAGTTTTTAAAAGGCCTGACTGTTTTTTATGTTGTATCCGATGGGGAAATGTCAAAGGCCATCAGGTTTGGCAAGCCTTGAACCCGGGGACTCTGCTAGTTAGGGTCGAACGACAATCATTAGACTATTTGAGCCTCGCTAGTTTTACATATGTATGATTTGTTTTATAACACACAATATTCCTACGTTCTTAGTTGGGTCTACTGTATGGTTTATTCAAGTGGGTATAGTGGCGACACCTGTAATCTTTAAGTTGATGGTAGTGCTAAACCACTATGACCGGAGGTGTTTGGCTACAATTGCTTAACTAATATTTTTAAATAATCGCTGACTGAAATTTTTAAAAGATGTAAAGAAACTAGAATTTTATAATTTTATTCATTAAGTAATTAAGTTTTATTAACCAAGAGTTTAATAGCAGTTTTAAGTAGTAACAACAGAGCAAAGTTATATAACCACTCTTAACACGTATAAAATATAACATAACAGTTACCTAGCGATTAAATACAACTTTTATAAATTTTAACAGTTACAAAATGTTATATACTAAGAATGTATTAAAGCTTCTACTCCGACTCAAAATAATTAAAGCTTGAGATTGATTCTGATCTCTTATTCCGACTATAATACCGACCTTAGTGTCTAAATCAGAGTTTTAATCAAAATTTTCAAACCTTTTTTTAAAGTTGTTATGAACAATTTTTTTCTCATGAATAAAGACGTTAAAGTTTTTAAATATTTTACGTAAATAATGTTAGCTAAACTGATTTCTAACCTTTAAAAAATACGTTAGTCTGTGATAAAAGACATTGTCAATTTAAAAATTAATTTAAAATAAGGCAAAAAACCTTCATAGCTTCTGATAAATTTAAATTCTTTATTTTTTTGCTTTTAATTTTAACCGGATCCGATCAAACTCCAATTTTTTTCAAAGTCAACAGCCCCGTACAAACAAAATCATCAACTTTTTATTTTTAAAACTTTTTTTTTCGACTATATAAGCCGTTAAATTTTCTAAGTATAAAAAAAAGTCGTCGACAATGTAGCCACAAAATTTCAAGTCAATAGCTCAAACAAATATTGAGTTATTCTCAAATGTTCGGAAAAACATAAAAACATGTTTTTTAACAAACTTTTGTTTTTATTTTTTTTTTAAATAAGCACGTTATGGCGTTAAAATTATTTTTTAAAAAAGTATATGTGTCCGTGAACATCGGTAAAAAAATTTTTTTATATCTTAAACAGTTAGTGCAAGAGGACACTTTGAAATTTGTACTTCGATTTTAAATTTCCTCATAACGAAAATACAGCGTTCTGTGCAACACAGTGTTGCCAAATTACTTTTTAATGCAGCTATTTCTTAGTTGAAGTTTTTCGAACTTTTAAGAAACAGGGGGTTTAAAATAAAGTTTTTCACTTATTATTTGGTACTTTTTTATACCTAATTCTTCAAAATATCTACCTTTTCTCTTTATAATTGTAAACCAGTGATTCTCAACCTGGGTGATATCGCCCACTGGTGGGCGATCGACATATTAAAGTGGACGATTATTTGACTATACATTTTTGGGGGGCGATAGTCATTTTGCGTGGGTGAAATCATTTTGAATACCCGCTTGCAGTGATGGCTTATCAAATCCATATATAAGAGATACCACTGAATTTTTTTATTGCGCATCAGCCGGCCATAATGAGCGCATGTATTAGATTCGCTTTGCGTGTGTAACGACTTCAAACATTTAGGCAAATGCTGACTAAGCAAATAATCGCTTGAATATTTGAGGACAAAGTGATTATATCTCTCAAAATTAGAACCAAGTATTATTAAACTTTGCAAGAGTTATCAACCTCAAGGTTTTCATTAAAACTTTAAATTTTATTTAGCTTATTATTTATATATTAGGTTAAAATTAAAGCAAATAATTGTATTATTTTATGTGTCTTACTTTTTGTAGGTTAAATTAAAATTCTAAATAATAAATGTCATTCTACTTTTGTTCTTTTCAAATTTCTTTGGATATATCTTAATAACGGCTAATTTTAATCAAGCTTATCTTATATTAGAAATTATCATGTAATTTTTATCTGTTAAAATTTATAGGGGCGAATTAAGAAGTGAGCCATACATAGTGGGCGTTTGGTCCGAAAAGGTTGAGAAACATTGATGTAAACGGTTTGAAGTTAAGTAATATTAGAAATAATACATATAAAAAAAAGACGGTACTTAATTTTCAAACATAAGTGGCGTCTTTCTACTTATAAAAAGGCTAGAAAAATATGACTATACTAACATGAACCGTATATAAAGAAGATAGAATTTTTTTGTATAATTATTATAAAAAGAAAGTTAATACAAATTTTCAAGTCTTTTTATAAGTAGAAATAAGGCATTTATGTTTAAAATTAAATACCGTCATTCTTTTTTTATATGTATATTTCTAATACTATTTAACTTCAAATCGTTCACACTAGTAAGGAGAAAGTATAGAGATTATGAAGAGTGAGGTATAAAAAAAGTATCAAATAATAAGTAAAAAACTTTATTTTAAATCATTTTTCTTAAAAGTTTAAAAAACTTCAAAAAATGACTGCATTTCAAAGTAATCTGGCAACACAGTCCAGCGCAAAATGCAATTTTTTTTATACTGAAGAAATTGAAAATCGAAGTACAATTTTCAAGAAACTCTCCTGTACTAACTATTTGCAATATAAAAAAATAATTATGGATATTCACGGACACATATACTTTTTTAAAAAATAATTTTAACGACATAACGTGTTTACTTTTATTAAAAAAAAATAAGGACAAAAAAATGCTAAAAAACATGTTTTTTGACGTTTTTCCGGACATATTTGAGAATAACTCAATATATGTTTGAGCTATTGACCTGAAATTTTGTGGGTACATTGTCGAAGACTTTTTTCAATTTCCTACAGAATTTTAATGTCATAGCTTTGATGATTTTTTTCCACGATTTTTTAAACATTAAAAACACATTTCCCCCTCACCCTAAAAACTAGAGGATACAGAAAATTTTCATTTTCATTTTAAGTATTTGCAGATCAATGTCTAACAGAAAATCATAAAACTGTAGAGGAGTATTTTTCGTTGCTGATTAGTGTTATCAAAAAAGATCTGTGTACGTGATTTAAATCTAAATATTGCCCTGAAAATGGCTTTTGACACATCCATCTTGTGCACACATTTCTAAAACTTTTAAAAATATTTTACTGCTTTGTTCCTTATGAAATTTAAATGAAACAATTTTTTTCATACAAACACAGATTACCCAGATTGGCAAAGGAAAAAAATTTTCTAATTTCCCTGCGCTTTTATGTTGGTACAAAATTCAAAAAAAATGGCGGCATCTCTTGAGAAAACGTCCCGAAATGTTGCCAAAAAAATACTCTTTTGTTTTATATAACATTTTTTCAATGGCAAATGCAAAGTAAATAAATTTTACATAAATTTCATTTCATCATCTATTTTTTTAATTTTCTTTAACGTTTATTCAAAATTAAATGCAAATATTTATATGAAAAGCATTTTAAACGGCCCGCAACGCCGGCCATTTAGAGTGAAAAGAGAGTAGCGTCATCAAGTTTTAAAGAGAAAGATAAGGGAAAGTTTTGCCGATCTGAGTAATCTGTGATACAAACGTCAAATTAACGTTGATGGTTTAAAAATTAATTCTTATATTCAAAATTTTTTACTAGACTATTATTGAAAAGGAATGATTTCTATACTTCGGTAATTTATGTCTTCCACTAATCTACAATTTCATCCCTCAGTAGTCATCCTATAATAAATAAAACAGCGAAAAATAAAAGAATTTCTACATAAAGGTTTCTGATATCAGAAAAGGATACGAACGAACCAAAGTGACATAAATCAAGACTCTTTTCTTTCATAGTCACTTTTGCAGTTTCCCTAACTGCTAACAAAATGTACCTAAATTTCAATCAGCAAAAAATTACCAGTCATATGTTTCATGTCAGTGTTTTGGCTATTAATGCTTAATACGTACATTAAGTCTTAAAAGAAACTTTTATGTTTTCTCTTTGTTGTCTAATTATGTCATTAATCGGTTCGGGAATAAGTACAGACCAAGCTCAAGTTGTTGTCGTACGTGCCGAGGAAATTTTTATCCTGATAGTGGTGCTGATACTTTGGATCGTGGCTGTGATCCTGTTCTTTAACCGATGGGGCAAAATTCGAATGCTGGAACCGTACCAACCGACATTCATGCAAAGCTCGACTAGATCCAGTTGTCATATCGCTTCAATGGATAATATTATTTCACCAAAAATGGTAATGTTTCTTTTTTTAAAAAAAGTAACATTTTCAAGACCACTTATAAGTGATTTAAGTTATATTTTATGGCTTCGTTTACATAGCTTTTTTAATGTACAAGAAAACATCAATTAGCATGGTTCATTAATCAGTTGAAAAATTTAAATACGTATTTACAGTTTACGCTACATGAATAATTTTTACTACGTGTATATGTATATAAGTAAATTTTCAAAAAATTAGATTTTCCTTAAAACTTTTTTCCTTGTATGATCAAAATTTAGCCACGTTTGTACAAAACGTCGTAGAACATTTCGAAGATTGCGTATATGTCAGCAAGCCGTTGAGTTTATTTGCCCGATGTGTTATTCCATGATTCATAAACAATGTTGCCAGGGTAAAATCGAAAAATTACTCCACGCAAGCACCAAAATTACCCTATTTTACGAAATTTACCCTACATTAAACGTTAAATTATCCTACAAATTACCATGTGATATTTTATGCTAAGTAAATAATGAAATGCACAATACCAGACAAAATCTTCCGATTTTAAAATTTCCAATTCTTATAGCCTAAAAGATCAATATATAGGGAATTTCACGTTACATATATTTGTTTTCAAATCACATGCGCTGACTTTAATTTTATATAATTATTTAAATCACAAGCTTTATTTCTATTCTAGTGTTTCCACATCAGTCATTATTCAAAGAAAAATTAGGAAACATTGATTAAACACAATCAATTGTTTCAATTATTTTAATAATTATACAATACTAACTTTTTCACAAAATTTCCATTTATTAAGCTTTAGTATAAATGTATTCTTAATTATTTTTTTTGAATTTGAATCTTTATTTGACGTTTCTAACTCGTCAACCAAATAAATAACACTAGGGAATAAAATCAAGCTTTTTTTTACCTCAATCAAGCAATATATTTTCTGAAAGTACACGTTAAGTGTATGACAAAAATGAAAAAATTTTTGAATTTTTAGTAGCCAATTTTTCGGAGAGGGTAAAATGTATTGTTCCAACATAAAATTTTTTCTCTAATTAACCAATTGATAAAATGACTTAAAAAGTATCTTAAAAAATTTAGCCAACCAATGTTCATGTTCGACCAAAATTTCGTTTAAATCCAATGCATGGGGCCTTAGATATGATATTTTAAAATCAAAAAAACGGCTAAAAATCGCATTTTTTACCATTTTTAAAAATTTCTTTTTCATTTTTCAAAAAAATTAAAAACGCCTGCCGAAAACTAACTACCCTGATATAAAATTCTTGAGTTTTTCTTCAATTTGGCACTTAAAAAAACAATTTCAAATGAGCCGTTTTTTTAATAGAATTTTTTGAAAATTGCATTGTAAAATTGAGGTACATGCGGCAACTGTTGAAAGTACACCCTAAAAATCCGAAAAAATAAAAAACTGATGGAAGTAGATTTTTATTATTACCTTTCTACCCCCCTCATCGTATGTTTCCTTTATTATATTATTACAAACTAACAATATCCAATTAAGGAAAAATAATTTTTTTTTCATCAGATCCCACCCCTTTGCTTCCTATACGTTCCTACTTCTTTATTACATACTAACATAATAGCAAATTAAAAAAATTTAAAAAAAACTCGCCGCCCCCTCCCCCTACACTCCCTGCCATTTAAATGACGTCACGTTTATATTACATATTAACATAATTTGAAATTAAAGAAAATTTAATAAAATTGACTTTCGCAGTAATCGTTGCCTCCTTACACAGCCCCCATTGCCCCCTTCATTTTAACCCCTTACTTCTGACTTC
>AGDA01029393.1:0-16086 GCA_000281935.1 Mengenilla moldrzyki | reverse complement strand
TTTTCTTTAAAATGTTTTTTATATAAATCTTTACATTTTACTTTAAATAAACATTAAAAAAAATTAAAAAAAAACAGTTGATGAAATGAAATTTATACAAAATTTATTTACTTTGCAATTGCCATCGAAAAAATGTTATATTAAACAAATGAGTATTTTTTTGCAACATTGCGGTACGTTTTCTCAAGAGATGCCGCCACTTTTTTAAATTTTTACTAACATAAAAACGTAGGGAAATTAGAAAATTTTTTTCCTTTGCCGATCTGGGTAATCTGTGCTGTAAATAATTATTAGGTATAATTTCGTTTCATGTTACCAAAATACCAACTGAGCGATTAAAGTCATCAAGTAAACTTTGCCAGTAAGGGAGGGGGCATAAAAGTTTTAAAACTGGTAAAGGTAATGGCACAAAAAAGATTGGGAAACACTGATCTAATGTATTCAAAAGTTCAAAAATTGGATTATTTTCCACATTAGCAACAATTTTTTTTTTGAATATATAAAAATATTAATATTAATATTAAAAGTTTATTTTATAATTAAGAAAATTAACCAAATCAAGGTTTTTGTCTCCTGTAAAATATTACAATGAACTATCCTTAAATTAAATCACTACTTACATTAAGTCCTAAATGAGCATATGAGTTCGAATGCATATAATCTAAACCATATAAAATTTGGCGAATATATTTTGCAATATCGGTTTCAGTATAGAAATCTCTTTTTATTAAATAGTCCCGAACCAATTGACCTCCATCAGCTAATTCCATTATTAAAACAGTTGAGGTATCATCACGATAAGCATCATATAGACGAATCAATTTACGGTGATGTAAATGATTCATAGCATTGATTTCGTTATCCATAAATTCCCTTAAGTTGGAATGACCGTGCATAATTTTGGCAGCATAACTTTGACCTATTCGTTGAAAACATATATAAACATTTAAAGAGCATTTATAATTCTAATTATTAATAATAAGCAATAATACACCTGCTGTCAATATTTGTTTTAGCAATAAATAAATTGTTGAAAAAATTGATCAGTTATTAATATGGTTATTTAAATTAAATTTCGAATATTTCTGGTTTCAGTTGAAGATGCTTAACAATAAAAACATGGTGGTCATTTTAACCACCTATTTATTGTTATTTTTCCTGTAAAAGACAACAGTATTTTTATACTCAATTTAAACGTAATTTTTTTAATTGTTGCCATTTACATTTGTATAGGTTATATTTATAATGAAGAAATCTATCTAGTTGTTTCCGTCTGGTTTATAGAATCAATTCTTTGTTAAGTTTTAAATAAAATAACCGAAAAAATATTTATAAATTTTCAGAAAATAATAAATTAAGCATTACAGGTTTGTAGCATGTGTAATAAAGAGAAGAATAAAATTAAATAATTGAAGTAATATTACTAAGAAGATATTATTAATAATGCTAATTAATAAGAAAAAATGCACCTGAATAGTTTTAAAAAATTTTTTTAAATACTAGTTTACAAGTATCTAAAGAAGACATCATAATTTTTAAATGAATTTAGTTGCTTTCAAATTAAATAGCTTTTTTAATTCATGTTATAGTTTTATTATAATATGGGTTAACGGAATTCTTAAAGTACTATACTAATTTACTTTTTTAAATTATAATTTAAAATTATTAGAGTTTTTATCCAGAATTTTTTTACACAAACTCAAAAATAACATTATATTTATAAAATTGATTTAGTAAACAAAAATACTGTTTATTACGTCAAGACTTGAAATAGTCATTGTCTATATTGACGAGATGTGAAATTTAAATATCTAATAAACATTCCCGTATAGCACAAATGTGGAATACACGGTTTAAATCTTGCTTAATTTTCGATATTTAAAATACAAGTGTATTATTTGTTGAAAAAACGATATTTAAGCTTTCTTTTACACGCGTTTAAAATCTTAATGAAATAAACGTTTTATACACATATAAAATTAAATATTTAATCTACAATAAAATGAAATGTATAATATTAGGTTTAAAAATACAATAAATATACCGTTTAATAAACAGATAAAATGCTGTTTAAAACGCAGCATATAGAGTCTCTCAAAAGGGTATGGCTCACTATGAAATTTTAAACGAATAATAAACGGAATCTCGTTGATTTTTTAGTTTAAAAATTATAGTTCTCCACAAATATTACATGGTTTGTGCTATACGGGATTGCCCATGCATTTGAAACTAGCTTACCGCTTGAACGATGAATGGCATGGTGTGTAATACCTTGCGTACCACGTCCTAATTCGTCTCCCAAATTGTAATAATTGGTAAATAAGTCTTTTCTTATTGATATAGGCTTGATGTTCGTATATGTACGGAACTCATAATCGTTTTCGTTTTCTTCTACGTACAACATTGCACTATGTGTTATGAATCCAGCTACATTAGATGCACTGATCGAATACAACCCTTCATCTTTTAGAGAAATATCATTGATAACTAAAATTGTAGTGTCCGGCTCTTCAAAATGTATTTCGTATTTCGAAGTTGTGTGTAATCGCTGCCAGTCTTTATACCATTTAATGTCCGGATATGGCACTCCGATAATTCTTGCTTCGAAACGTGCTTTGCCTTTAACCAGAGCACATTGTATTTCTGGTCGCTTAAGAAACATTGGTAATTCCGAAAACTCTAAACGAACTTTTTGCCTAGCTTCGCCGTATTCATTTTTAGCTACAGCTTCATAATACCCTACATCACGACTTAGCATTCTTTTAGGAAAAATTAAAAAAATATTTTTATTGTATTAAATCATTTATTAACTCTACAAGTTATATGTTCGAATTATTTATTGTTTTTATAATAGACTACTAATCATAAAACGACATTACCATGCTAACCATTTAGCATAGAAAAATGATGCAAAATATTAGTGAGTTTTTATATTAATACTTTATCGATCGGCCACTCAGCTGAAGATTCTCACAGGGGACGATTATATTTAAGGTTGGTAGGTCGGTTCGGGTTCCCATTTCCAATATTCAAACCTGGTCAGTTAGTTTATCGATTGATAAGCTATTATTAATATTACCAACTATTGTCAGGTTGTCTCAAGAAAACCCCCGATTAACAGACGATCGATCTTTTAATCATTGGTAATAAAAATCCTATTAATAGGCGATCGATCGGTAAGCGTTAGCAAACAAAACTCTATCAATAGTGCGATCAGTCGGTAAAGTGTTAAATTGTCTAGTTTATAAGTAGTTTTAATTGAAAGTGTAATATTTTTCCCCAAAATATTTAAGGTTGTGTTGTGTAAAAAAGACGCCATTTTTAAAATTTTATGTATAAAATTAAGATCTATGACTTTGAATTCGTGGAAAAAATCGATTTCTAAAAATTTTTACCACCAGATGTAATATAAAACACAATAATACACATTACTTCCAAATGCGATCGGAATAAATGTAACTTATATTAAATAGGTACTAGTATTAACTCCTAACTGATGTACTTGTTCGTTATATGAGCAATAATATGCGTAACAGTTGCCCATCAAACCAAAGATGAAGTCAGAGCTCACTTGGTTTGGCAGGTTATACAACACGGGCATTGTGATACAATATAAATGGGAAATCTGCTAGCCAATTTCCACTTGGAAATTTTTGTTTTCATATAAAAAAGCAATTTATAAAAACCAGTGATTGGGTTAGTTAGAAGTTTACGTGGGTAAAGATTTGACACATGAATCATAAGTTAAAAATTAAAAAAAACCAAAGACATTTTCTACTTTTATATGAAAAAGAAAAACATTATAAAAACGTTTTGAAGTTCTTACTTATTTATAAAAAGAGTTGCTTGCCCACTTGCAGTGTAGCTAAAGTCGAATCGGCCTCCAGACTCTATTGGTTCTCCATTGAAAAAATAGCTCATTGTAGGTCTAGGATAACCATAAACAAACCAGAACAACTTTGAATTTTGATCTTTGATACCAAACTGAGTATCAAGTTCGCGTCTTAAGAAAACAGGAGCTTGTTTCAATCCATTTAAGGAATCGCGATCCATATCGAACCCAAGTGGAAAATAAAACGAGGTTTTAGGATTAAAATCATCACCCGGCTCTAAGTAGTAACGTTTCTCAGAGGTGTCCGGTAAAAGTTTTCTTCTCTGCGTCATTACATATGGAGAAGGCTCGCTAATACCATACTTATTTTCAACACGAATACGAAATTTGTAATCTAGATCTGGTTTCAGATTACGTACGCCACAAGTACATGAACGAATATTAGACCAGGCAGTCCACCATTTATCATCAGGAAGCTCACATACTTCAAGACGATAAGTCACTAAATCTTTAGAAGCAGACGGTAATAGAGGTCTCCAAGACAAAGTGACACTGCGATCAGTTAATCGAGAAATAAACGGTGATTCGGTTAATGGAGGAGGCGGTCTACCAACAATTGGAGTATAATCCTTAATGTGATCAGAAACGGATTTTCTGGGTTTGTTAAACATAGCTACAAAAGAAATTAATGATTTATAACTTTTCATTTATCTTAATGATTTCATATGTATTCTACATATTATTAATTAATTTTTTTGTGGGTATCCTGTTATCTCTATTCATACTCAGTGATATCATTGCAGAGAAAACAGTAAATTGTCCAAAATTGATAATTATATTTTTATTTTTAAAATTAAAATTTGATCGTTATTTTAACCAAAATTTATTTTCAAAATAACAATTTAATATTTATAAAATTAAATTTTGTTTATATTAGTAATTATTTTTTGTTTCGCTTAATAACATTTTGTAGATGTCATTTTTTAATGCGTATAAACATTTTTCCGTGTGTATATGTAATAATCACAGTATTTTTAGAGCGATATCAAAACGATATCACCTTCATTTTACCAATGCATTTTACTGGAAGGATACTAAAGCTTAAAATCTCAAGGAATTTTTTTTTCTAAGGATTAAGATATACAACAGATAAAAAATAGTTGTCTCATAAAGGACTTTAATACTGAAGATTAAAAAAATTTAAAATTCATAAAATGTGTTAATATGTTTTTCATATATAATTTATTAAAAAAAATAATGATAAAAAAATGGGTGTCCTCTTTTCGTTAGATAATTTATAAGTCATAAATTTCATTTATATTATTACCATCAAAAGTTAAATCTGCTGAACAACTATCGGATCCATGATCATTAAAAACTTTACACGTGTATTTTCCTAAATCTGAATCATTAACGTCTAGAATTGTCAATTTCATCAAACCAGCTTTGTCATTCTCAATTTTAATTCGTCCTGAATTAAATAACATTTTATCATTATGATACCATTCAACAACCGGTTCTGGAAGCCCCGTAGCACACGCTGTAAACTTTGCTGTCATACCGGGATACAAATCCAACGAACTTATTCGTTTCAAAAATGATGCCGGTTCCGTTTTCGGACTACTCGTTCTACAATTTATTTTTTATTTAAAATAGTAGTTAAATTTTACAACTTATTTATATAACACGATATTTAAGGAACAAAATAAAGTGCTACATAATCAAAAATTTTTTTTTACAGATTTTCTGTTATTGTTACTTAAGTAATGTAACGTATATAACTTTTGGTGTATATTCTAAGTCACGTAAAACAAAATAAAATTTAAATTTTTTTTATTTCTACGCAAAATAACATCTAAATATAATTTTTTCAAAAACTTGATATAGATTTTAATATTCTGCATAAAGTTTATTAGTGAGATTGAAAAACAACAGTTTGTGCAATATAAAAAGTTATGTTTTAGTAGTGTTCATTTACAAACATTCTAGCCCAACCCTCGATAGTAATTTTTTTTCTTATCATATTATTCAGTATAATAAAGTAGCATTTAATTTGTATATCAATGGGTTAATATTAGCTGAAATTGAAGGATTGTCTTCGTAGTTAGTTTATTGTTTACTTTTGAAACTGATAAGTGTTATAATTACATTTTATCTACAACATCAAGTCTTGCTTGGCACTCCGTTTCGCCAGCTTTGTTACGAGCTATACACTTATACACACCAGAATCATCCATTTGACAATTGCGTATTTGTAACTGTGCTGTCTGATCACCGTTTTTAATATAATATTTATCTGAATTAGAAATTGGCACATTATTTTTCAGCCATGTAAGTTCCGGAGCTGGAACTCCTTTATATCTAACTGAAAACTTTGTATCGTGATTGGGCAGCTAAAATGTCAAGAAATATTGTAAACTTTGAAAATTGGAAGCATTAAACTAACCTGTTGTGCATCACTTAATTTTTCTTCGAAAATAGGAGCCAATGACGTTTTCTTAATATTTATTTTACAACTTGACTTAGCACTTCCTTTAGAGTTTTTCAATTCGCAGACATAAAGACCAGAATCTAAAAGTTCAGACTCCGGTATTTGCAAACTGATCTTGCGTCCATCACAAGTTGTTAAAATTCGATTCGAATTAGGCTCGATTATTTTACCATTCTTACTCCAAACTATGTCAGGGATTGGATTACTTGCTATAGTAGCTTCTAACTTTAACGGACAGCCTTCATCTATTTGAATATCTTTTAGCTCATTTAAAAATATAGGTGGCTCTTCAGTTTCTTCCTTATTACATTTCGGCGAAACCTTCAGTTCAGCTTTTTGTACAGATTTTCCATTAGAGTTTTCTGCAACTACTTCATAAGTACCAGCATCGTCCATTGAGCAATTGTCGATAATCAAAGCAATTGATCCATTTGGCATTTCTATCATTTTAACATGTTGCCCATCAGGAATTACTTGTTGACCATTATGAGACCATTTAACAATTGGTTTGGGACTCCCAGTTACTGTGACTTCGAACTTAGCTGGGAAATTTTCGACCACTTTAATCGGCATTAATTCACCAGCAAAATCCGGCTTTTTCGGTTTTTCTAAAATGGACAACTTTACACTTTGAACAGATTCGCCAAGAACATTTGATGCCACTACATTATATATGCCTGCATGTTCTAGTTTTGCGCTATCAATTTTCAGCGCTACAGCTCCGTCGGAATTTGAAATAATTTGCATTCCTGAAACTGCTTTTAAAGGCTCATTATCCTTCAGCCAATTAATTTTAGCTGGTGGGTATGCTTTGACCATTGTTTTTATAGTAATCGGCTCTCCTTCTTGAACAGAATAATCACTTAAGTCTTGTAAAAATTCTGGTTTTTGCTCATTTTGCTTAACCGAAACATTAGCAGAAGATGCAACTTCTCCTGAGCCATTCGATATTATCAGCTTATAAGTACCGGTATCTTTAGGGGATGCGTGCTCAATTTTTAAAACTACTACACCTTCTGGTAAGTTAGCAATGGTAGCTTCATTTTTCTCAATAGGATGATCGTCTTTGAGCCATTTTATCATTGGCAATGGACTGCCAGTTATTTTTGCTGTTAATTCTAATGGTTCATTTTCAACAACTTCTATATTTCTTTCCAAACGTTTCAAAAATGCCGGTGCGATTTTGTTCACTGACAACTGACAAGTTGTTGATGCTTCACCGACAGCATTGGATGCTATGCAAGTCAATTTACCTACAGTGTTTGAGTCAATTTTTTCAATAAATAATTCGCCCGTTACAAATTCATCAGATGAAGTTGTTTTTATCTTATATTGATCACCCTCTAAAATCTCATTCCCATTAATGTACCATTTTAACAATGGCGTCGGTAAGCCTTCACAGCGGACTCGCAGCTTTAAAGAATCTCCGTCATCGGCTGAACTATTTGATAGTTCCTTAAGGAACTTTGGCTTTTCACCTTTGAGAAAAAAAATTGACAGTCATTAAAATTTGTTTTTAATTCCTATAAAAAATAATTATAACAAAAATTCATAGGTCAGTAACTAATAGATTCCAAACATTCCTTGAAGTCGCTTAATTAATCATAAAGACAATGACTCATGTAAAGTTTTAACAATATAAGGAATAATTTAACGTAAAAAAGCAATGTATATTATATACCACTTTGCTAAACTTATTCATATGATTAAGATAATCTTGTGATTTTAAACAAAGGATTAGTGATTTATCAGATCGATATCACTATGAGCTCATGTTTTTATAAGATTTCCACCTGTAACTTTATGCAATATCACAATGCTGATATCATTTTATATTCAAATATTTTTAAATGTGGATAAAAATTACTCTTGAACATAAAAGTCATACCACAATTTACTAATTTTTTTACAGACTTTAATAAATGGTGATAAATAAATTGATTTAGTAAAATTGTCTTTCAGTGTAGTACTGAGGGTAAATTTTATTTTAAAAAATTACTTATTATTAAAAATATATTTTTACAAATTTACCTTTTGTAGTCAGCGAACATTTAAATTCAGAACTGCCTTCAGAATTATTTGCTGATATGACATAAGCTCCAATATCATCTAGAGAGACGTCATTGATGATTAACTTATGAATGTTACCATCGTTTAAAGTGTGAAATTTATCCGACATTGTAATTTCTATATTATTTTTATACCATTTTATATCAGCCTTGGGCTCAGATTCTACACTCACACAAATCTCTGCCGAACTTGAAACTGCAGCTGAGACACTTTGCACACCACTAATTACTGGTTTGGACAAAACTTTAACTACACAACTACTTGAACATTCACCAAATTCATTTGATGCAATAACTTGGTATTCTCCTGCATTCGTTAAACTGACTAAAATTTATGGTTGATTACACTTCATTTGGTAAAAAATTTTCTATACTTACTGTCAGCAATATTAAAATTAAATGTGAATTCTTTTAAAACGTCATTTAAATTTTTCGTAATAGTTTCAATATCAGTTTTGCGAACTTTTATTTCCTTTCCATTTAGCAGCCATTTTAAATCTGGTAATGAATCAGAGCTCAAAACCACTTTAAGAGTGCAACGTTTACCACTGCTTATAACTTGATCTTTTAATTCTTCAATAACTTTTGGCTTTTTAATATCAGCTTCAGCTGTTTTTGAAAAGGTAAATCTATAATGCTATAAAGTTTTACAGTAGCATATATAAGAAAATGTATATATTCTATTTTTAACATATCTAAATCATTTTATTTTATTTTATTTTTTTTAAACGTTAATTAATATTTCCTTTATATGTAAAACAAGTAAAATTATCAAATTAATTTTATAAATAATGAACGAAATATTTTAGATAGGATTAGATATTAAAATTTACTATCTAAAAAACAGGACTTACAGACATATACAACATTATTTCCAATCTTGTAAAATACATGTTTTTATTCTATTTTTATACGTGTTTCAAAGATATAGCACAGCATAAATTAATAATTCGAATGAAGATCACATTTATTACTTTAAGAACTAACTGTAAAAAACTAGATCAAATATTTCCTAAATTGTAAAAAACATATAAAAATGATATTAATATGAGTATGTTTCATTTTTAGCATGATCGTATTAAGCTATCATTGGAAATTTTATCACTCTTTATTTTTTCTTATTAAGAATTCGCGATAAAAGTAATTAATATTTATTTTAAATATTTGAAACTCAGGACTGTGTGGGCTACTGAGCGCGTCAGAAGATGGCAGATAGCCAAACGTCTCATTGAAACAGCCTCAAATAAACAAAAAAGAGGCCGCGGACCAATCCCCTTACTCATCCTCAGCCTAAGGTGTAAAGCGGCCCGTGCCGATTAGCTGTTTTTTATCCGGAGTGAGTGATAAGGATAACGGAGTCTCTAGGGTACCGGACGCTCCTAGAGTAAGAAAGTTACATCCTCATTATTGAATCACTGACGATGTGGGCTTACACATACCCAATGACCATGAGATTCATATGAATTCAATTAAAATAGAGGCAGATTTAATCAATTAAACCTCCATTTAAAGGAACACTTTAGGAAACTTTCTTGAAGAAAAAACAAGCTTTCTGGTCTTCAAGAAAGCCGAAAATAAAAAATAAGACCCCGAAAGCAACAGTAACACAATAAGTTGGGGCTAAATATAATTAGAGGAAGAAAAAATTCAGCCCCTAACATCCAGACCTCTTCTTTCTTGTAATTACGTCTTACGGTAAGAAAGCCTTCTAAAAGTATTCTCTTGTCGGAAAAAAGCAAATATTTTTTAATTGCTCTTTCTATTATGTAAAATTGGTGAGATCCGGAACATAGGAGACATATAGCTAAATCTCTAAGGGTAGAGCTTTGAAGCAATGCTCAAATACTTTCTCGTCAGCTGTTGTTGAATCCTGAAAATGACCATCTTGGAAAAAGAAGATCCCGAGCGGACTATTATTGACAAGGAAACACAATCAGGCTTGCTAGAAATACAATAAGCTATTCGGCTGCAGTACTAGGGTGCTAACCCTGCCTAGCAAAGCATGGTTTATTATTTTATTTTACTTATTTATTTTAGGTACTTACTAAACGCGGTTAGTACTATAGCATTGCAGCTAAGTGGCTCATTACATTTCTAGAAAATATGTGATTTAACTAAGTAAGTAAGTGCATGTAACAAAATGAAGAAATAGACTGATTCTGTGTCTTTTGTCAACATTCTTCGACCGAATGTTGGGTATCTTCTAGGTCTCCAATACTGTTACTCGGATAGCTTTGGAATAGTACTTCCATAAACCTATATTCAGTAATTTCATTGTTAGTATTCTCAACTGAATTACTGAATCCCATGAGTCCTACAATTTATTGTATAAATTAAACTCAAAACTTTATTGTAAGTCATTCTGCCAGTTACTTTGTAATAGTTTTAGCAATGAAGTTTTTTTTTATTCTACCTTTTTAAAAAAAGGCAGTGGCTTGGAGATTTTTCCTTCTCTTAAATATTTCACTTAGTAGTTTACCACAGATTTAAAAAAGTCAATTTAGCGATATTTAAAAAGAGATAATAGTTCTTTAAATCACAGTTAAAATTTTAAGTGTGTTCACTTGCATTCAACTTCGACAAATAGTATGTTTTTTTAGAAATTTTCCTACGTAAACTACTATAATTTTAAGTGAGAAGATAAAATTACGAATAACTGATAATTGGCTTGCTGAATACTATCACCCTTATTATTGACAGCATGACATTTAATTACACCGGCATCACTTAACTGAACTTTATGAATTTCTAAAATATGCTCATTATCAGCTTCACGAATTGAAATTCGTTCAGACGCTTTCAAAGGTATATCATTCAAAGACCATTCAACAATCGGTTTCGGAGTACCGTCAAATGCCACTCTATAGATCAATGTCGATGATTCCACAGCCTCATTATCTTTGACATTACTGGACAAGATTTTTGGAGCCGCTATAAATAAATATATTAAGCATGTTCAAAGTGTTTTTAATAGAAAAGCGTTAAAAAAAGGTAACGATCAACAATATTGATCGGTTTATACCTTCTTGCTCATTACTGTTAATTAAATGATCAACGTATTCGTCTTCAAGTAACTCTGATACAATAGAACTTCGTGGTGTGTTAGTGATTTGTTTATAATTTACAACCTGAGCTTCACTTAATTCAATATTATCTAACTCTTCTATTTCGGCAACAATTGATCTTCTCGGTTTCGCTAAGCATTCTTCAATTTTAGCAATTTGTTCCTTGTTTAATTCAATAATTTCTAGTGAATCTCTTTTTAAAGAATCAGTTTCATATTCATGAATTTCATCTTTTGTGTCATAATAAGTAACTTCGTTATCTTTGTCTTCGATAATTTCAGCTTTAAGTGTAGTCGAGTGTCGTTTCTTTTCTGGAATCGACTCAGTTTCTTCAATAGTGTTTGACATTTGTATTTCTGTTAGTATTATAAATTAACGTTTTATTAAATTTATTATTTAATTGCTGCCCTCTCTTAAAACTACCTATAAAAACTAAACAATTGATACCAAACCTTTAGGTTGAGTGCTTTTTGTACAAGAGTAGCTTATACATTTTCTGAAAGTCCAAGACACACTGATTACAAAACAGAAACAATTTTGAAAATTTTAAAAATATGTTTTACAAATGTAGTGTTTTTTTCATCAAAATAATTGGGTTTAAGCAGCTTTTTTAATTAACGAACTTTTCCTAATAAGGTTGCCAACAATTATAAATATTTTTTTGATGAAAGCTGTATGGTGGATACTGTTTAATAACTGTAAGTTAAAAATATATAAAAAAATTAATTTTTCATACACGTCTAAATAGTATCTTAATTAATCTCGAAATACCTATGCTTTGAATAAAAAAATATACCTTTTAGATAACTTAAGATCAAATTTAGTCATATTTCAGATATAAAATGTTCTATGGCAGAGGTGTCAAACTCGAACGCTATCTTGGGCTAAATAAGCAATACTCAATATTTGAACTCAATTTGAATAAAATCTGTAAATTATTAACTGCTTTTGTGTTAAATTTGATTAGCTTTAGCATATTGAGATATTGTAATAAATATATATAAAGTTAAATTATTGTTATCCTTTTGATAGTTTATAAATAAAGTATAATATAATTTTATATGTTGGTTTCGTTTCTAATTCACATTTCCACGTTATTCTTACTTTGGGTTGAAAATATTAAACGGACCCCAAAAACGTTTCCTTCAAGTTTCATGCAGCCCACGGCCGCAAGTTTGACACCTCTATTCTACGGGTTAGACTTTCAGAAAGTTATAGATAGATTGTGTATAGAATTCCTTGCTTTCTAGTGTTATTTATAAATCTAAAAAGTCTGTATAAATTTAAATTTACTAATACTATTAGTGAAGATCTTTTACCTTATTTTTTAACATAAAACTTAGTCAAAAAATTAAGAAATATAAATAGAGTTAATAAACATAAACTCTTTTTTTTTAAATGATAGTACTGGTTGAAATTAATTTATTAAATATTATATTTTTGATTTGAGATTATATTATATGCAAAAATAATTTACTAACACTTTTAGCTAGTAATAAATAACATTACAGTGTAATTTTGGTGGAAAACAAGTAATGAAAAAAAATTAAGATCTAAATTTTGCAATTTGAAATCGTGTCATATGTATTTTTAAAATGTTTTTGATAATAAGTAAAATTTAATTTCAGCAAAATGGAAACTAATTTCTTACTACTAATGAAAATGTAGTTGCTTTAAACATTAGCTATCTAAATCTACTAGTGTTAAGAACTAATCAAAAAAAAAACATACGTACTTTCAACAATGACTGTACTTTTACTCGAAATAGTGCCTAGAGAGTTCTGAACAATGACTTCGTATTCGCCACTATCTTCATATTTGACTAGATCAACAATTAAATTATAAGTTTCATATCGTTGTGTATTCCTTAGAATTTTTATTCTAGCATCTGTGTGGATTTCATTGCCATTTTTCAACCATTTTACAGTTGGTTCCGGTGTTGCGGCCACTTCTACTTCTAAATTTAGCGTAGCTCCTTCTTCAACTACTACATTGTTCAATTGTTTCATTATTTTCGGTTTACAATTCACCGTAAGCTTAGCACTTGTCTCAGTCATGCCTAGTTCATTGATTACCTTACAACAGTACTTACCAGACAAATCACTAGTCACTTCTTTTATTACTAATTTCGAACTGTTATCGCTTTCTATTCGTGTAAATTCAGTGCGAGATTCAGTAATTTCCATTTCATCTAAATACCATTTAATAGCCGGCTTGGGGTAAGCCTCGATTTCGACATTTAGCTCTAAATTTTTATCATGTTCATTTGCTGTGATATCTTTTAATACCGTCAGAATTTTTGGTTTCCTTTTGACATATACTTTTGTATCGATACTAGTTGATCCATGGATATTTTTGGCATTTATTTTGTACTCTGATTCATCAGTTTCCACTATACCACTAATACGCATTAAATAAACGTTACCATCTTCCGAGATACGATAATGATCACTCGACGATATTTCTTTACCATCTTTATACCTAAAAAATATTTTAACCTTATTGAATGTTAGTTAACACATGAGTTCTTAATCTACATAAGTCCCTGTAAACCAAAATATGTTTATAAAAGTCATTATTCATACTAAAATAATGTTATAATTTAGTTGATCCATTTGTTACTTTTAACGATAAAAATAACATGAAAAACATCTTTTAAAAAGTTAACTCCGCGTTAAGAGTGGTTCTAATGTGTATTTTTTACGCCTTTGAACAGGGGTGGGCAAATAATTTTAAGCGCGGGCCAAAATGTCACTTTCCAAATCTCTCTCGGGCCGGAAAGTTTTACTTCGTATTCTGTGCACACGAAAATATTTTGTGTGTTTTTAGCCTGCCCAAATTTCTTTTGACAAAAATACTATAACTTATTTTAAAGCATTTTGGAAAATAAATTTGATAGTTATTGATAGATAATGGATTAAGAAATTTTTGATTTTAATAAAGTCGCATAAAATATATTAAAAAAATACATGTGTACTTCTTTAATGGGCCGGATAAAGTAAGCAAGAGGGCCGGATTCGGCCCGCGGGCCGGCTTTTGCCCACCCCTGTCTTTGAATGATATAGTTCTTCTTTTTAAAAATCCAAGCATATTTTTTTAAAGCAAGTAGAAATTTTTATCCATGTAATTAAAAAAGTTCTAAAGTATTTAAGATAGTTTCTTTAAAGTTTTTTAAGTCCTTCTCTTTTCTGTGTAGACAAAAATGAATATTTTTTAAAAACGTCTCATTTAAGCAAAAAATTAAATTAAAAGATTTCATATTATTGTTTCTTAACATTAAGACTTTTGGAATGAAGGAACACAGAAGATGTAAATGTCATAATTAATAAAAATAATAAGATGCATTTTTTAATGCAACTGTAAGAAAAAGAGTATAAGAATTCTTAAAAAAATTGTTATTACCATTTTACTTCTGGCTTTGGTTCAGCTTCAATCAAACATTTGATTTCTATTTGATCGCCTATTGAGCTTTCATACTTTTCGTGGAATTTTTCAATAATTTTTGGTCTGCTCTCAACACCAAATTTCCAAAACTTAGAAGTTTGTGACAATTCATTCGTTGCAATAATAGAGTATGATCCAGCATCAGTTTTTGTAATTTTCTCAACTATTAATGTATAGAATTTTTTGTTTTTTATTATTTTAATACGTTCGTTCTCAGTAATTTTTTGGCCATCTTTATAAAATTCTACTTTTGGCTCTGGGCATCCTTCGATTTCAATACAAATTTCCAATTTTTCTCCAATTAGACACGTTTGATCCTTAATTTCGGTTAAAATTTTTGGTGGCGCTGTAAATAAATAAATATTTAATATCTTAGCAGCTCTAAATTTAAATTCAAAATATTTTCTGACGTTCAGTATTACTACTAGTATTTCCTAATATCTTTAGCAAACTAAAATTGTGTATAAAAAGTAATTTTAAAGTATGATTGAGTTAAAATTTAAACACTTTTTAAACTAGCTATAAATTTTTCTATTATTTTTTAAAACGTGTTATTATTTTAAGCTTTGAATATTGAAACTTTTCTAAATAATCACTCATATTATCTGTTGGAAATAGTATTATAATAAGGCTTTAGCTAATTTTATATTTTTCAAAAAAAAAATTAAAAATTAAAAATATTTTACGATTTTTAGTATTCTTTAAAACATCGTAAAAGACCTTTCACTGTGAATAAGTGATATACTTAAAAATAACTACTTGAAATATTTTTCTTCCATTTGAGAAAGAAGTAAAAATTTACTAAAAATAGTTCAGTTAAAATTTTGGAATGAGTAAATGTAACGTTTTTCCACTACATTGACGTTGAATCGAAATCGAATGAAAATATTAGTAACAAAATCTTTTCAAACGAAAACGATGATCATTTACAGGAGTAAAGAATGTGTCATTAATTTTAAGAAAGGAATGATAAAGAACGTTTTTCTAATCTAGCTAATTTGTGGTTACAACTATTTTACGACTTATTTTTAGCTAAAAATGATTTAAACTTCATCTATTTATTTTGAATTTCAAATGTTTATAAGGTTATGGTTCTTAGAATATGGAGAAAAATACACTTGACATTCCATTCGTATAAAAAGGACATTTCGTTTAGGAGTTACCCGGCCAACCAGAAATTAACAT
>AGDA01029324.1:0-10632 GCA_000281935.1 Mengenilla moldrzyki | reverse complement strand
CCTTAGGGCCTATCTGATCCACCGTACAAAGACATTTAAAAGAGATTGGCAAGGTACATAGACAAGGTAAATGGATTCCACACCTGTTGTCTGAGGCCAATAAAGATCTTCGGCAAACAGTTTTTAATTTCATGCTCACCAGCAGTTAGGCCAGGAACTTCTGCCAAACCTTTTATACTCTTCAGACCTAGCACCGTCGGAGTACCAAATTTTCAGGTCACTGGAGCATTCATTACGAAGTAAAAAATTTAATTTCTTATGCGATGTTCAAACGCACCTTGAGTTATATTTTGAGTCTCGTACACTCCATTTTTTTCAAGAGGTGGGATTGAATTTTTGCAGCAACGATGGCAACAAGTCATCACAAACGACGGTGGCTATATAAACGCTTAAAAAATAAAAATATCATTTCGAAAAAACTTTTTGTCTATGAATACAAAATAATTGATTACTTATAGGTTCCCCTAATATAATAACTTCAAATAGAAAGTTTTTGAATTATGAAACTGGTAATATTTTAACTAAATTGTTTCATCGTAAAACGTATGTTTACCAACACAAAGATAATTGATTAACTTTCTGTAAATTAAGGCAACTTATAACATATCTGACCGTTTTGCTAAAACATCTTTAAAATAATATCTTTTAATAAGCTATCACATATTAGTTGTATTTACTATTTTTATTAGTTGAGACAAAATTAGCCAAAAGTTGACCCCACCTATGTTTTTTTCTCAGAGTTAGATAGTATTTAATTAAATAAAGTTCTACATTTAACTTAAGAGATATTAAGTATTAAACTATGCTGAACACTGATAGACTTAAATAAGGTTATACCGATAAATATTTTAAGAAATCAATTAAATATATATTATTGTTATAAAATAAAAGTGAGTTTAAACTGTTAAACATTAGAATGTAATATAAATGCACTTTTGATACAATTGAAAGGTATTATATGTAGTAGAATTATATTTATATTTTCTATACGAATTTTAATTTTACAACAAACATAAAAATTTAAAAAATTCTAACAAAATTTTAAAAATTATTTTCGGACCAAAATTTTGAAGAATTTTGCTTTTTTTAGGAGATATCTGTTCCTATGTATTTACTGAGAGTCTAAAAGTGAAACTTTTAAATACTTATAAGTACAGTCGATTCCGGTTAATCGAACTACACTGAGACACGATCAATTTGGTCCTAATAACCGGCTGGTCCGATTATACGAACATGCCCAATGTTACAAGGCGAGACGTGCTACACATAACATATTAAATGTCATTATGATCTTTATTGTGCGGCACATGCGTATGGCGAACATATAAACAAGAACTACTGTTGCTTATGAACTTTAAACACATTCTTCGAAACGATCTACACTATACTCAGCATGCAAAGCACAATAAAAAAGTTCTTATCAAATTCCAGTCAACGCTTAAAGAACTTATCCAGTGTGATCTGACATATTCTTTTTATGGACTGCATTGGAAGAAAATCATTACAAACATCTGACGTAGCAATGGGACTGCCACTTCTTTGGTCCGTTCAAAGGGAATTTCGGTTCTAATAAGCGAATAATTTTAGGCTTGTTATAGGATTTGTTTCGACTCTTTAACATTCCGTTCGATTAAGCGGCTGCTCCGATTATCCGGTGGTCCGATTAACCGACATCGATTGTATTTGTTAAACTTTAATCAATTTTGTTACCTTACTTACTTAGAAATCGCCAAAGATTAAAAAGAAGTATAAAAGTTTTCAATTCTGAAGTTTCTAAATATCACAGACTATATTAGAAAAGCAACAAATCGTATGAAATTGTAGAATCTTTATACTTGTTCCACCCAGACATTTGTTGTCATTATTTGATTTTTCATGTTCTAAATATAAAAAAAACTATGTAAAGTCGTGTTGACAGTGCAATACATTTAGCAGACTTACCACGTCTATTAACTGAGATAACTTCAAGCCCATTTTAACCGTTAACCTATCCGAGTTATTACCTACTGGTCGTATAAGTCGATTGTAGTTGCTTAACAAGTCATCATAGAGTCTCTTAGCGTCTGGATTGGCAAACGAACTTACAACCAACACATTAAGAATTGAAAAAAACATGGACATTGACATTTTTGGGGGCTATTGAATAAAATAGTGCGGATTTTTCGCGAAAATAGATTCACCGTAGAGAAAAACAGGAGAGTTTTCGCATACGGGCTGCGCAAGAATTTTGCGGATTTCAGAGCCAACATCCTGAAATCAATCCTGAATTGTGTGCACACGAGGAAGTTTCGGAGCCGTACGATAATTTTCGGCGTATCGTTTATCCCGTAGGAAAATTTATTCATAGCGAAATTCCAATTTTAATTAAAATCATACCTCACTTAATTTTTTTTTAATAGGGTTAAAGTATGCAACGTATGTATTAAAATATTTAAAGTATCCATGTTTATACTGTTCGATTTTTCTCGAATACTGTATGAGAAGTACTGTATAAAAATTAAAGAAAAAATGTTAATATAGTTTAACTAAAATTTAGTTTATTTTTTTCGTGTACTAAAAATCTATTTAGAAAAAAATGTAATTATTTTAAAAGCCGTTTTTTAAATTATTAAAATAAACTTACAGAATTTCTAAAATTTCATATTTAATTTTAGGCTTACGGATCTCACCTTGCAAACCATAAAGATTACTGTGATTCTCACTGAAATTCACGAACGAAGTTCACATCTATTTTTGATATCATTGTGAGCTTCATGTGAGCGCCATACAAGTGCCTTAAAACCTCTTTTCAAATGAAGTTTTAAGTTTCCAAATTATAATATATATAAAAGTCTAATTCTTTGTGTCGGAACGCTCACTTTATTGTCAATTTGATCACTAAATTCAAACTTTTATCGAACATTAAATTTAAACTTTCTATAATATAACAGCTTAATTAGCTCTTTATCTCGGAAATCTCAATTTATAGTCAATTTGAACACTAAATTTGAACTTTTTTCGTATTTTCAAATGAAAATTGGAATATCTAAAAGCAAACAGGATGTTTTTAGTCGATGTTTCCAAACCATTTGATATTTTACTTAGAAGTGGTGTAATAGGTTGCGGTCGAAACGGACGAAACGATTGCTTCTAGTATATTATAATAATATGAATATTCAAACGTATCATATGAATCAATTCGGCTTAAACAATTAGCTTTGATTCCAACGATAAACCTTTTAAAAATCGCTACTCAACTTCAGAAGATGTAAATGAAAAAAAAGATTCGACAGAGTTCGAAACGACGTGATACGTGAAGGACTCAAATCTGTGCTGCTGCTTTTCAAACTGGAAAGCTTATTACTAAGATGGTATGGTCATGTAGTTAGGATGCCACAAAAGAGGATAGCATATCAAATACTCTTTGCAAAACCGGTAGGTAAAAGACCAAGAAAGAAACCTAGAAAGCAATAGATCGACCAAATCGAGTCATTGGCTCTAGGTTACTATGATGTACCACCGGAACACCTTTTCAGTTGCAAAAGAGTGGGAACACTGGAAGAGTCTTCTGAAGATTGCAACCCCGTGACCTGAACAGAAAAAGCGGGCTTGAAAATGGATGGATGGATGGACGAAATCACAACAGTTATATAACATGAAATCTTTTCATTATTGTGGCACAAATAAAAAATAAAAATCATATACAGTCTCTTACAAATAAAACTTTTCATCATAACATATTTACTATACATAGCATCGTTGCATATATTTAGTAAAATTCACTTTTTACTCGTTCCTGTTTTTATCAAATTTGTTTTACTTATTTTTTATTTAAATGTTTAGCTTTTCGTACAACTTTACACTGCACAAAGTTTTGAATGCGCCTTTAAACAAAGAAATTAAATAATGGAAAATCTAAAAAATGTGTTTTTATTAAAGCTCGTTTCTTTTCTTGTCATCTTAATTCCTACTAAATGGAATTTCAAATGTCTTATTTTTTAATGTGATGCATAGCTTTTTTATAGAATGAAACATTTCTTCCCGTAAAAAAACAATATTTACGTACAGTTTGACTAATACGACGGAATAATAAAATATGGTACATTTAGAAAAAGATAACGTTTCAAAGCTCTACACTGAAAAAAATATGTTTCTTGAATAAATAAAATTCCCACATTTTTAGTTAAAAAATACTAACAAGGGAACGTTTTAGGTGTCCCACACTGATTTTTTAAAATACCCTTATTCGACTCTTAACACTTTTGAACAACATAAGATATATCCCGATCGTGCGACTTTTTTTTGGGGTAAGGTAGAGGGCTGAAGAATAACCCAATAGAAAACACATATATTGACATTTCTCCTAAGGAGTTGATTTTAGAGGATAATGACCTTTATAAAAAATGTGTGTAATCAAGAAAGCTTTAAGAATTTGAGGTCAAAAGTTTTCAGTTACAGGTGTTTTGACTGAATTTTTTTAAAAACCCGTAATTTTTTGAGTATTTTGCTATTATTTTCTTTTGTATGATAGATATTACACTTAAAAATCATCACATGAAAGCTACTTTAACCTATAATAATAAAACCAAATAATTGCCTTTTAGGTCAACCAGTGTTGCCAGTATTTAAAAATAATTATTTTTGTGTTTTTTGCTTCAATCAAACTATTTATAGCTGAAAACTTTTAGCCACACAGACATAAAGCTTCTTTGATTCTGCATACTTTTTACAAAGGCCATTTTCCTCTAAAATCAATACCTTAGGAAAACTGTCAATATGTGTTTTATATTGGATTATTTTGAGTCCTCTATCTCATCCAAAACAAAAAAGTCGCACGATCAGGATATTTTTTATGTTATTCAAGGATATTAAGAATCGAATGAGGGCACTTTGAAAAAAATTGGAGTGGGACACCTGAAAACTGTTCTTTGTAAATTATAGAAAAAGAGAAATAAGTAAAATGTTTTTAGTAACTTTGATCGCTTCTTTTTGATAAATTGTAATGTATTAACAAACGTATTATTCTTAAAAATTTTACACGTAAATTGAAATGGTCAACTTGTATGATCGCTTTCTAAGAATTAGATCTTTTGAACTGAAATTTCACACGTAGGGATTTTATTTTGTAGTTTTTATTTCTTAAATAAAGCATTAGAAGTAAACTTTAATAAATATAATAAATAAATAATAAACCATGCTTGCTAAACGGGGTTAGCACCCTAGCACCGCAGCCATGTGGCTTATTGTACTTCTAGCAAGCCGGTGGTTCAATGGAGCAATTACATGTATTTAAAAAGAACGAGCAAAAGCCCAATTGTGTTTCTTAGCAATAGCTCGTCCGGGCTTTTCCTGATCCAGAATGGACTTTTCCAAGATTAAGAGCAGCTGCTTAGAGAATTTCTGAGCATTGCTTTCACAATCACACCTTCAAAGATATGGCCATAAGTCCCCTCAATACTGGGTCTCACAAATTACATATTCCTGGAGTAGTAATTGAGCTATTAAACTTTTTCTGAGTGTAACTTTTTTTATTTATTGTTATCAAAAAGGTAATAAACTCTAATAGATAAATCTATTAAACATTGTTAATTGTTTTTATAAAGAAGAACTAATAAATCGTACAAAAAAATTTATAAAGAATATTACCTTTCGTTATTTATCTTTATTAAAATGTTTTATTAAACATTTAATCTGTGTTTACAAACGTTTTCCTTCAGTGTAGACTTCCATATTTGTTAACAGTATTGTCAAAGATATTTTAAAACACAACGTAACGATAATAATTTTTTAAAATATAATTGCACAAAAAATGAAAACTCGATTACGTTTAGCGAGAGACACAAATAATCCTTCAAAAAGTTGCATGCCGTTTGAGGACGCAGATTAGCCACCCTTATTTTAAGCAGTATTTTAACGTTAAAAAACTTATAAATTAAAAAAAAAATTCCAGTCTTAAGGACAGTATAATTATTATATTAAGTATTCAAAATTTTAATTGTGAACACAGATTACCCAAATCAAAATACGCGTAAAATTTCTTATTTTTTGGTATATATTCAAACAAATATAGCGATATCTTTTGACAAAATTTTCCGCAATGTTACCAGAAAAATACATGTTCGTATTTTCTAATTTCTCTTCGATGGCGACTACAAAAAACATAAATATAGCCGACGATTCGTTCGTTGATTTATTGGAAAAATAGACTCTGTAAACCAAGCTGTGATAACTAATCACTATGATATTATTATGAAAAGTAATTTGGGATATCATAAAAAGGATAAGAAAATGCACAGTTTTAAATAAGTTGCTTTTTAGTAGGAAATACGTTATCATTGCGATGATAACAGTTCTATGTAGTTTAATATATACACATTGTTTTCAAACACAATAAAAAATTACCGTCAGAAGATTTTTATCACTGTTATATCATTTTTTACGATCACTGTAATAATTTTTTGACTACCAAAATAATGGTATAAAACGAATCTACGTATTTATCACAATGAGGTAAGAGTTATTTTATATGACACGACAATTATATCACATTAGTGTGATATCTATTATATATATTTCTTGTACCCGTTCGTTTGTAATCGTACTCATTCCAAACGGCTAGATAGATTGTGAAAATTTCGGTATGAAATTAGATTTACTTAAGAATGGTTTATAGCCACAATTACAAGTGGAAGAGACTTAGGGGGGGGGGCAAGCAATTTTTTTCTAAATTTTACTTTTGTAAAATCCCCATTTTTCCGAATTTTTTTTTGTTCACATTTTCATTCTTAACTATATAAAGTACACTTTTTTTATGTTTTTGAACCGAATTTCCGGGGGGAGGGGGGAGAAATGTTCTATTCTCAATTTTTTTAAATCTTTTTTTATAAATATTCGATTACATGTTTCCTTAATATTTTCCCCAAGCAGATCGAACAGAGCGGAAGAGGGAGGGGCAAACGACTAAACTGATTTTGTTTTCCTTTGAATTACTAATTTTCAAAAGAAGGGTTCTGTGCAAAAATACGAATTTTTTTCTCAAATTTAATCTGAGATAAAATGTGGAAAATTGCTTAAGCAAGATAAACACTTTTTTATAGTCTTTTAAAGCCTTTGGGAAACCACTTCGAAGTTAATGTGGAGTTATATGCTATCTTAATTTTATAAATATTAGTTGATTTATGTTCTCATACAATTAATTAAATTCCTTAAAATTTAATGATGTAATAGATACACAAAGTAAATTTTCGAAAAGGCATCTATAGGTTAAAATGCACCACTCTATATAAATCAAAATGTTTGTTTTCGTTTTTTATACGAATTTGATTTAATACAGATCAAAAGACTAAAGTTTCTTTTTTACACGAATCATTTTGTTTCGGCGCGATTTTTAAAATTCTAAGAATACAAAAGTTGTGTTATTCAAAACGTAACGACAATGATCGAACACCATTGACTTAATTTAACCTGATATGCTACCTAATTTAGTTTACTCGGCATACGTTTTATGTGTTCTATGAATATTTTATTTCTTTATATTCATAATACCTAATAAATAATATGTAATATATTTTTATAGTGCATTTAAGGTAAAAAATATTGGTGCTTTTTTAAAGCAGAACATTTTTGACAATCGGCGGAACACGAGATTGTCCACCAAAAATCGTGATTGTCCCGTTAAAAACAGGACGTGATCACTTATACATTTATTATTTATATTTAACAGCTAAAATATTCACTAAAAATTCTTTTTGTAGCAGAGCAATGTTTACCAGGTCTGCTAGTATCACCAAAACTTTGTATTTTCAACAAAACAGTGATATACGAAAGTCCACAAGGTAATAGCGCCATCAAGTTTTAAAGGAAAAGTAAGGTTACCCTTTGCCAATCTGGGTAATCTATGTTGTAAGACAGAAAATAGGTACTTAATTTTAAGTATTTTTTTCTTCCTAAATTAAGCAATTATTTTTATCGGTAAACATATATTTTTAAGGTAAACGAAGATCATTGTAAAACTTAAAACTTTGCAAATATCGAATTTTTATCGAATAAGTTGAAATTTATTACACTGGGATTACGTACTGTAGCTGTGCGATACCGTGTCTTTTTAAATTTAAATTAGCTCATTAAGATTAATGAGCGAAACTATTTCTTGTTTAGAAAATTAATAATTTCTATTCTCACTTGTGTTATAATCGCGAAAATGTGCACGTTTCGATTCTTATCAGAAAATTGAAAATTCAGTCAATTCGGAAAAGTTTCTGTTTTCTTTGTGTGTAATGGAAAAATTAGTTTTTACATCGACGACAGGAAAAAACAAAAACAAGCTTCGGTATTCGGTAACTAACTCTTATTGTGTATGTACAAAGTTTTTTCTTACAGCATCTCTGCAACATTTTCCCAAGCGAAAACAACTTATTTTATATGACGGCAAATACGCGGTTTGTGTTTATTTAGAACTTCAATGTGATTAGATTTAATATGCACAGGTGGTTTTTCCGGTATATTTATTGCTATTATTTTCATAATTGTTTTATACGATTCTTCGAATAAAGATCTGTTTCGAAATCGTTAATTAAATTTATCTGTTTAAGTTTTCCGCTTTGGCTTAATGTATTCGAAGAACGTATTAAAATCGTAATCAATTTAAGTACACAAGTGTAGATATTTCTATTAAAGTTCTCATTAATGAATAGATTAATTCCACGTTGAGAATAAAGATTATTAAATTTAAAATTAAAATTATTTTTTTTTTTGTATCAAACCTAGATATGATTACCAAGAAATAGTAAACAGCTTTAAAGTTATGATGAGGATATACATACATACTGAACATATCAATAAAAATTATACATACCCGTACAGCCAAAATAGTGGATTTATACATCTAATACACGCTTCTTCCACTAATTTTTCAACAATAAACGTATAATAGGCGTGGAAATTTTATTAAGAAAAGGTAGAACTTTGAAACAAATTTAGACATTTATTAAATTGTTTTATTAAGCGTTTAATTTTAATAAAATCTAAGCAATTAATTATGCTGTTATATGTAATGCGGTTTTTAAGCGCTTGTTGTCCATGCGTTTTTTAAACGTTTAAGAACAGCTTTCTTCAATATTCAATTAGAAACTAAAAGTTGTTGGAAAAGTTTTTAAGAAAAAAAAATTACGCATAAGCTATGAAAAAAGTTTCTAAAAGTGTATAAAAAATATATAAAGTACGTGAGGAAAATAGATGCCATCAGCGTAAATTTTCCTAAAAAAGATTTTTAATTTGTTTACGAAAATAGTTAAAAACTTATATTTGCAAAAAAAGTATATTTTTACGTTTTTTCAATAAGATTTTTCTACTTGTCCAGAATGTAAGTAGATTTTTATTTAAGGTAAGTAGAAATTTTTATCAGTGTAGGTATAAAACAAAGTCATGTATACATATAAGTGTGTTTAAATAAAAAGTTATATATACATATAGCTATGTATAAATAAAAAGCTTCACACACATAAAATTATAAATAAATAAAAAATTATTTATTAATAAAGTTTTGCACAACTCTAAAGTCACGTATACATTAGTGACTGGTACGATCACAAAATATCGATATGTCGATAAATCATTGTTTAAAAGTCAACGATTTTGACAATATCAAGAACAAAATAATGGATATTCAATAACATCGATTTTTCGGCTTTATGTAACAGGGATGGCAAAACTTCTTGACAGTTGGAAACTTTTTTCAAAATTTGAAATGTTTCGCAAACGCAATTAAATACGTAGTTGAAAGGTATGCAAAAAAGGTACTAAAACGTCTTTTTGTAAAATTTATGATTACTTATGTCACTTCTTTTGACAATTCAGAAATTTTCTACATCATCGTATTTCATATTTGTCGTCAGTAATTTCAAAAGCATTTTAAAACACATAAGGAACAATTTTAATTTTTTAAAAATATAATAGCATAAAAGTGAAAAACGATCTCGGGTACATATATTAAGACTCAAAAATAACTCTTTTGAGAACCACATGTAACTCTGGAGTCACCGTTTGGCCACCGTTACTATATAAAATAATTTAAAACTGACCTGTTTCAAAAACTTTTTCACCACTCGAGATCTTTGGAAAGTTACAGATAATTTATTGTTTTTAGTTACTTTAGGATTTTAAAAACCATATATATATTATATGTATAAATAGTTGCTCTGTTAAAATAAAAAAAACACAAAGTCAAAATATTTGATTACATTTTTTATACTTAAAAATTTTAAATGCTTTTTTATAATTTTACTTAAAAATTGTTCAAAAACAACAATGGGCTTAAAAGAAAAAAATTATATAATATAATAAACATAAAATAAATTTTATTATTTAGATTCTAAATTAGATATGCTCAACCCTTGGATCTTTCGAAGACTTTTTACGCCCTAATTGATGTTTTGATCTGTCTATATAATTTTAAACTTTTAAACATGGACGGTTGTAAAGAAAAAATCGAACAAATTATTTATTGACATCACAGATTATTCACATCAACCTTGGACCTATTATACATGGACTGCTCATTGAAAAAGTTGTTGTATTTGACCGACCGAGTGCGCATGTGTAACTTTTTTTCTTTTTTCCACTTATTTAACAAAATTTTAAGAGTACGCGCTTTTT
>AGDA01029120.1:0-16027 GCA_000281935.1 Mengenilla moldrzyki | reverse complement strand
ACGCAAATTTTATTTCAAGGTTTTTTTATTAATAACACTTTTGTAATTATTTAGTTGTTATGTTACAGAACAGATTTTTAAAGGAATTTAATTTTTGTAATTTGATTGATGATAGCAGAAGCTTTAGATTACATTATAAAGAATAAATTACAAGGGATCGGTTAATAAAATTTAAAAAAAGGAAATATTAAAATTATATTAAGCTGGAGGCTGTTAAGTTTTTTACTAGTTTTATTCCTTACGTGTAAAGAAATATAAATGGAAACAAGTGTAGTGATTAAAACTAAAAGGATTCTTTTCAGTTTTTCCAAGTCTGTACAAATTAGCTCCAAGAAATAAATACAATTTTGACTTTACAATTTTATATATACTTGGATATACACTTTTTTCAACCGCTAGATCTGTTAACATAATAGCGTTTGTTGATTCGAATTCATGTCCAATATTTGGCTTTAAAATATAGTATTGTATTATATATTTTTTGTAACCTTTTAATCTGTGAAGTTAATTAAAAAGATAAAAAGTGGTTTAAAAGTATCAGCTTAGACATTATTAAGAGTTTTTCTGGAATAGGGAAATCAAATTAATTGAAAATTAAAAAATGGCTTTCCTGTTTAGAATTTTTATCATTTTAGCGAGAAAAGAGCAATTAGGCTTTTAACATAAGCGTAGAGTTACTTATAGAAATTTTATACTTTACATCTTTTTTTTGGGGTCAATTTTCAATAAAGCGGACTGCTTTAGGAATAAAATGATTTATACGTTTTGGTAGAATCCACTTTTAAATTTCAGAATTCAGTTTGACACAAATTAGGGAACGAATGTCATGTCTTTTTGAATCTCAAGATATGTGTAATCGAATATGGATATTTTTATAAAAATCGAGACAACACATTTCAGGACCTTTCCTTTTAGTGTGTAGTATATTTTAATATCACAACGCATAAACTCTGCATGGTTTGAACTTTTTATTTTAATTTAATGTATAATTTGATTATATGCTGTTTATTTTTCACGATTTTTCTCAGATCAAAAATTATTTTTTTTTATATTTGTTATCAATGTAGAATCCTCTATACGTTAGTAGATGAAAGAACACAAATTATAATATTTTATTTATTTATTTCTTATATATGTTTACATAAAAATTACTTGAGATTCATGTTTTTAATATACTGATTTATTTGTTTTTAAATTCATAAAAAGTTATATTTTTCTTCCATAGGTTAGAAAATAAACTGTTCTATGTCCTTTCTAAAAATTTTTTGAATAAAAATGATAATAATTTTATAAAAAAGCCATATAAAGTCTGACATAAAAAAATTAAATATTGAATTTTTTTTGTACGGTTTGCTAGCTAAATATTTTTAAAGCATGATGATTTTTTTAGACTTCTTTTTAAATCAGGAAAAAAACATGCTTAGAAAATTACAAATGTAACGAAAATTTTTAAATTAATATTTTTTTATTATTGTTCTAATAAGCCTATGTATTTTATCATAAAATTCATAATTTATAAAACTGACTTCTAACAAATAAACTTTAAAGAACATATTTTAAATATAATAATCAGTTGTAATAGTTTTTTTTTTCGTATTAAAAATCAATAAAAAAATTATTGGTTGAAAATTAAAGATTTTTTTTCCATGTAACTGTTTAGCTTCCTGAAAGCTCGCTTGAAGTCAGTATAATATTATATGAAGCTAGAATCAATTAACGATGCTTACTACATTGATTAAAACAAAGACCAAAAAATGAAAATTGTGGAAAATATTTTTTCATTATTTTTTGTTTAAGAGACTATAAAAACAAACGTTTTTTTTAGCAAATATTCGTGTCAACGTCACGAATGTTTTTTAATTTAAGTAGAAATTGTTACCAATACACTTATATTTGAATTTGTAATCAATTTTCAGTGAAAAACAGTTCTTATTTTTTTATTTATACTAAATTATAATTGTTACTATTTAGTTACAAAATTAATTTCCTATGCAGCTATCAAGTGCTCGGTAGTAAATTAATTTTTTGAATTTGCGTAAGTAATTTTTTTGAAACCTATAGATTTCAAATATATGTATATTGTACTTATTGGAAACAACATTTATTATCATTTATTTACAGTTAGCGACTTTAATATGTTCACAGTTGAATTGATGAGTAACTGAAATTAAGTATACGGAGAAGAAAAAACGAAATTAAATTTTTAAAGAAATTGTGCCAATGAGGTCACTACCATTGCAATTACACTATATCATTACTTGACCAATATCCATTGAAGACAAAACAGGTGCTAAAATTAATTGCAAAACATTGCGGCCGGTGAGAAGTGAAAGTCTTACTTTCAATTAAAATTGAACGTTTCGTTGAGAAAAGAAAAAAACACAATAAGGAAAGAAAAATGTAATGTGTGTATGTATGTGTACGTACACGTAGTTCAATTATTTCTATACGTAATCGATTTCGATTAACAATTATTTTTCTTAAATGGTGAAATTTTGAAAATCGTTTATTATATTTTATATGCATATGCATTTTTTTGTTTTTTAAAAAAGACTAGACGTGTATAAAACGGAGAAAATTTATTTATGGCCAAAAAAGGAAAACGAGCTGTGGTAATATTACGATGAAGCGAATTGTTTTAACAATTATCATTTTTTCATTTTCTTTTTTTTTGCAATAAATTATATAGATTTCTAATTTGTAGAGCTTGAAGTTTTATTTTCTTTCTTAATGATAAAAGCCGACTAATTGGCTAAGCTTTCACTAAATTTTAAAAATGATCGAGACGTCAAACACGTTTTTAGAAAAATAAGCTGTGCAACGCTTAAATTTACGTTGCTTTAATCAAAAACTGATAACGTATCTTAAGTCTATTTTATATATGCACGGTTATGGCTCCTTTTCGCGTGAAAAATTTAAATTCTTAAAAGATTTATTCGAATGTACTGGTATGTATTTCGTATATATGAATTTCCATTAATATCATTCGATTTGCATTACAAAAAGTGACACAAAATTACTGAAATGCAAAAATTCATAAATTATTTTTTTATTTCGTGTATAATTTTTTATATTATTCTCAACGTTTAAATATAAGTAATTTGTTGAACTTTAAGATGTTAGAATTGATAATAATAATTTTACGTACTGTCAGTTAGATGAGTACAGAAGGAATAAAATAGTAATTAAAAGTAATGTTAATTTAGCATTATTTTAAATTTTTAAAAAATAAATTTCTACGCTTTAAATATCATTTTAAATTAACCGATAAATAACTAAATGAAATTTATCATCTGAAAGGGTGTTTTTTTTTATTAAAAAAAAAGTTATAAATGTCATTTTTTTTATATTGAAATTTATTCTCTTGAAAACACACTAATAGAAACCTTTTAAGTTTTATTGAAACAGTCATTTCAAAATGGAAATAAGCAGATTTATAATTGTGACTTCATTTCAGTACATTGTAAAAATTAAAATGTTGTTACTGAATTTTAAAATAATTTGTTTCACTTCATTTTCAGTAATATACATTTTTATTGATATAGTTAGTCAGATTCCAGATTTATTAGATTTATTAGATTTATTAGATTGTGTCAATTTTTGAGGCTCTACACTGAAAAAAATATTTTAAATTTTCAGCCAAAAAATTTTTTGACTCTTATTGCAAACATTTATTAATACTACGAAAATTTTTATTATATTAATGAAAAATTTTAATGAATTTCCTTTTTTAATAACTATTTTCATAAATTTAATAAAAAATTTTATAAAATTAATAAATTTGTTGTAGTATTAATAAAAAAATTTATTTGCTGAGAAATAATAAAATTTTCATTATATTTTCCAATTTTTAATTAAATACAGAACATTATTTTTTTAAGTGTAATAAACAAATAACCTCAACAAAATTCTAAACAATTTATACTTTTAAACATATGTTTGTATACAATTTATATACGTGTTTATTAAACGTAATAAATATATATTCGTATTTATATTTATTTACATCAGAGATGGCCAAATTTTTAATCCTTAATGGTGACTTATTCAGTAAGAAGTAGTTCACGGATGACTATAAGCATGTCATAAACTGTTGTTAATTTAAAAAAGATGTTTTAGTTGGTTCACAAATATCCATCATAAACATTGAGGTTTAGTTCAAGATCATACTTAAAAGTGTTGTTATAATTTCAAGTATACTTACATTTTCAAACATAAAATTTAAGTTAAAGAAAATTGTTTAATTTGAGTTTTGTGGGCTACTTTCAAACCTTTTGCGGTCGACGTGTTGGCCACCCTCGATTTACATAAGCATTTATTAAACGTATTTTAGTAAAACTCACTATATAGGCTACTAACTTAAGAGGTATGAAAAAACGTCATTAGTGGCATTTATTGTAGGGCTAGAATCGTTCAAAGAAAGTATAATATCTATATTTTAATTAATCTATTTTTTGGGTAATAAAAAAAATTAGCCAAAAATTTTTTTATTTTTGATTGATATTTACCAATATTAACTTATGAAATTTAATAAATTTTAATTTTTATGTTCTTTACGCTGAACTTACGCTTGTAAATGATGCATCAAAATTAATTAAAAATCTTTTTTTCTTCTAGTTTATTCAATTCTTTTTCGTTCCCTTTATAATTCATTTAATGTTCTAAACATTAATTAACAGTCTGTTACTATTTGATTCAAAAAATACTTATTCTAAATAATTAGGAGCCATTTTTTATAATAAGATTATAGACGTATATATTTAGCTCATTAAACAGTTTTCACCTGTATTTAATTTTTTTTGCGTTTCTAAGATGAATTAAAATAATTAGTACTGGTCTGTTTAGATTTTTTGTATTTTTACAGATAATAAAATATGGATTCTTTTTAAAATTATCAATAAGAATACTGTTTAGGGAATTCGTATGATTTCTTGTACTTTTGTTAAAAAGGACTGATTAAATAATTTTTTAATTAAAACATAGGGTTCATTCAAAAAGTTCTCTATTTTGGTAAAATATTTTTTTACAGTTGGTAGTCATGAAGTTTTATAAAAAAATTTAAAATTTAAAGATTCCTTATTCACAGACTCTTTAATAAAAACTTTTGTCTCAACAAACAAATATTTTAATCTTTTTTTTTAAAAAAAAAGTAGGATTTATTTGAGAATAAGACATGGATTTAATATTTCTAAGCAGTTTATTCAAAAATTAAAAAAAATATAGGAAATAGTTAACTATTGTTAAGTTTTCGAACACATCCATAATGTTTAAACCTCTTTTGAGAAAAAATTTTTATATATGAAGAAAATATTTTCTTTCTTTCGTAAAAACTGATTTCGGCTCATAGAACATTTAGAAAAGTATTTAATTGTCATTGAAAGATAGATAAGAGATATCTTCTTTCATACGGACATAATAGAGTTTTGAGACTAAATTAGATATATTTTTCAAAGCAAAAAAGTAATTTACGTTTAAATAAAAGAAAGACAATTATTTTGTAGCTTAATATTTGCAGTCTTTTTAAAGTGGATAAAAAATCAATTCATTTGCAGTAAAATCAAATATTAAAGATAGTCATTACACGTAAACGTATTTTGATGTTAATGACATCATGTCACCTTAAAGATACAATTTAAACTCTTTTTTGGCAAAAATATTTAATAAGAAAATTTTTAAAACAATATTGATTTTGTAATAAGTGTGACTTGGACTTTAGAAAAGTTATATATTGTTTCTAGGAACAATTCTGTCTCCTTTAATATGGAAGCCTGAACAAAGCAATGGTTACACTGAAAAAAGTATGTTGTCAAATAGTGATAAATATATTTTGGGCTTTGAAATTGATATTTTAATTATAATTTTAGCCACAATTAATTGTTAAAATTTTGTTTTTGTTTCAAATCAAACTTTAACAATTTTTTATAGTTAAGGTACCAATATTTTTTATAGCTGTCACTTTATAATAATAATCGTTGCTAAAATGATTATAAACTTTTTTGCATTTACAATAAACAAAATCTCAATAAACCATTTGGTACTGAAACAATAAGGATTCAATATGGTTGTAAAAAGTATACTTTTTTCCAATGTTTCCATACGAATTATATAATATTTCTGTTTTATTTCCATATTTTTAAATAATGAATTATTTATTTCCAAATATGTAAAAAATTTTATATTTCTTCTATTATGCTTCCATATAAAATATGTTAAACAGTATAGATGTTTGAATTTGTTTTCAACAGAAATTCCAGTAAATTTTCAAATTAAAGTGATAATAATTTCATATAGATGTTGTGTTCCGTATGTGTAATGATGCGTTGAATGATGAGAAAAACATTATTTAAAAATATAAGAAAAATACTAAAAAAATTTTTTCCTTAATATATCAACTATATTCTAGTAAATCGTAATCATGAATGAATTGAATATAAAATTGTACAACATAATTATTCTCGCCCACCGTATATATACGTAGCTGAGTGGAAATAAAAGCAGATTTTCTTTCATGAAAAGAAATCCTAAATAAGCAATTAGAGGTTGCTGCAATGTAGCAAATTTAAAATTTGTTTTTTCATAAGTTTAAGTAATACGTATATACGCAGGTTGCCTAAGTTTCTAAAACATGAAAAATATAAAGAAAATTACACAATAATAATAGAACAAATATATTAAATATAATACAGGGTATAATAAAATTATGAATGCATTTGGATTCACAACATAGAATTCTTATGAATTTCACATAAAAAATATTGAATTTTTCTATATGGTTCGTTGGGATGTCACTAGATGAAACTATTGAATATATTTTTAAGATATTATTAGATCTTTAGCCGTTGAAAATTTAAAATCGATTGGCTTTAAAATGCGTATTTTAAAGTAACGTGTTAACAATGGTATGTTTTAATTTTGAAATGTACTAAAAATGAGTAGAACATTTGATTTTAATTTTCCTTTATTTATTAAGCGTACACCGATAAAAATATCTACTAAATATAAGAATAATTCTTCACGATTTCTATACGAACAGAAAATATGTATGATGCAAGTAGAAATATGCTTATTGTGTAATAAATAGAAGAAGTCTACTAAATTTCACACCAATATTTCTTGTCCCGAAATCGTGAAGAATTTATTCTTATATTCAGGAGATATTTTTATCAGTGTATTAAATAACTATATGCTAAATATATGTTTAATTAATAGAAATAAACTGAAATTTGAACTCAGTGTCTTATACACTACATTTTTATTACGTAAAATTCATGAATATCATTTTTGTAATTACGTGAGACTAGATCACTATCGGTGTTACGTGTTATCTAAAATAGAGATATAAATGAACTTATTGCCAGAAAATACTTTCACTTGTCTGGTCAAAGTAAACTAAAGTAAATAGGCTAGATTATAAAAATGAAAATCAATTAGAAAAACATTTAGGGTAGAATAATTAGTTTTGAAAGTTTAAAATGTTAATGAAGCGAAAAAAATTAACATTTGCTTTTTCTTAATTTATAAATTTTTACACTTTTCCATGAGACCTTGGCTTTTTGCAAACTTTTCCCACTGAAGAATTATTAGTTTTTTTTCTTCCAATAACAGGTTTCAAGGAAAATTCTTAAAGCTGGTTATCTTTTTGTGGCACCAGGATGGGACTTTTCTAATCCATTACATCGTACAAAGGTAACTACTATTTTAAATTTAAAATTTTACCAAACTCCTAATTTTTTTAAAGAGTAAAAAGAAAAACAATTGTGATGAATTTTAAAAAGTAAAATTATGGAGAAAAAATAATAAAAATTGATATCGTAAAACGATAATTTTTATTTATAGTCTTTGAAAATAGAAAATGTAAATTTCGAATATTATTATTATTATAATTATAATTAATTTAAATTCGACATTTTGCAATTTTTTTTGAGTTTCGATGAATATTAATTAACATAAGAATATATTAAGCCAAGGATTTCCCGTTCTTTTTTATTTTAACGTTTCATGTTTGAAAAGTGCGAAAATTTCTTTTAATTTAATTTAAGAATATTTTTTCACTAAACAATCACATTTGAATCAATACTGCTTTTTTAAAAAAACAGTTGAATTAATCGATTTTAATTAAACGTTTCAAAAAATAAAAATTTACTATTAAAGTTCATCGTATTAATTTTTATCTTACTTTTTTAATTAACTTCAAGTGTATTTATATATTTCAAAATTACATATATAATCTAATAAAATAAGTTTAATATAAGGATTTAGAATACGATAATTAAATTAATTTTAATCGATAAAAATAATTTTCTTTTTCGTTGAGTTTTCAAAAAAAAAAAAAACATACTTGGATTATTCCCAAAAATTATTTCTCTTAAATTAATTATAATTGTTATAAAAAATCTTTAAAAAAACAGTTAATTTCTATTTTAGGAATATAGAGAAAAAAGTTAATTAGTATGTTGAGAAAATTACAAACTTTCAAAATTTTATTATAAGTCAACGACCCAATAAAATATATATAAAAAATTGAAATTAAATTGCAATTTTTGCGATTTTCCGAACTATGTTTTTTTTTCATAATTTATTCGAATAATGGTTCTAATTAAGATATCGCAATTGTCGTATTAATTTTTCTCTTTGCATCGTATGACGCCAATAAAAAAATCTCAAATCCGTACTGTGTGTACCGTGTACTGTGCACGATGTAATGCATGTCTTATTGTTGCAATGCACGAAATGTCGTGACGTTGTGTCTTTTACGACCCTGCACACTTTAAAACGTAATAAAATTTAATGCTACTGCAAAATAACGACTGAAATCTTTATGGTGCTCTAAATCAATAAACATGCATTATCGTATAATTTAATGATAATCATGAGCTTCACTATTATCATCAAAATGGTTTGTTAATTTTCTTTATGGTTATTTCAGCGATGGCAAAGACGATGGTTTGTCCTCTACGATGACGGTGAACTAAGTTATTCAGTTGATGATCACGTAAGTTTTTTTGCTCAAATCCTGGTTTTTCCTTTAACCAATTTTTCATAACTTTGGCAAAGAATGCAATTACTTGATGTGAAGGCTATAAGTCATTTGAAAAAAAATCCAAATGAAGTGATTGTAATTAATTTATAATAATTGGTTTTCTCTGCAATCCTACACACGTTTACTAAAATGATGAGTTGCATAATTTTTCTTATTATTATGAAAATAATATATTTTATTATATCTAGTAATGTATTATAATCAGCATCTAATTACGGTTTTAGTACAGATCGCTAAAAAGTCTATTTGATTTTTTTTTTTTTTTGAAAGTAATCGTTTTATTAAGAAATTTCGATCTCTCATTTTGTGTCTATTTAAAGTAATGAATATTATAATTGACAATTTTGAATTACTGTTGCTGGGAATAAAGCTGTTGAAACTTCTTATAAAGTTGAATAAGAGGAATTTCGATTATTGTATTTTAAAGATTTGTATATATTACTGAAAATTGCGCTCAGCCATGGTGGGCAGAGTATAAAGCTGCAATAAAATAAAAATACTTTTGTAATATATTTTTGAAATATGAACAGATTTTTGCGTTTTACTTTTATTATTATAATTTCATACATAATTTTATTTTTAACTTTATATAAAAATGCGGAAGAACCTCATTTGACGTCAATGTTTACATTAACACGGTTAGCAAACTTACAAATTATTGATTTATTTATCGAGAAATTCTTTTCTAAATAAATTATGAAATATGTTTTGGCCATGGATGCTTTCACTTGATTTTTTTTTTTCAAAGAAATCGACTATGCGAAGAAAGTAAAAATATATGAGTATTTTAAATTGTAATTAACATAGTTTTACTATAGCACGAAATGAATTTATCATATTGCGTGCATTGTTATTAATATTGGTATGTTATTACTCTCTTAGTGAAATTTCGCTTGTATTTTCAGAATAAAATTAAAGATATTCAATTCATCATATTGGTAACTTGATATTGCTTACGATTCACCCTGCACACTGTAATATAGAACTTCAGTTTGCTTACAACCCTGTTTTTTATAATCTTTATGTATAAAAATGTGGAATTTTTTGTTTTATAAATTAAAAAACCAGTTTTTCATCTTGTTCGAAAAGTTAAAGGCGAGGGATACTTTTTACAAAATGATTGATCAATCTAACGTTTAAGACGATAAAAGTGATCCTACGTCATCGGTAGTTAGAATTCTTCCCAAGAGAATAAAAACCGTTACATGTGTATAGTTTGATAAATAATTTTACGGGTGGTGTATTTAATTAAAAAAATATATTCAGAGAAATCTAAGTGTCTCGTTGTTTTTTGTATATGTTATCTGTTGAGGCTAAAGGCTAAAGCTCTTTTACGAAAAAAAAAACTAATAAAAAACAAAACTGTAATAACTATAAAAAGAATTTTCTTTTTATGGTTATTTTATTCGAATATTATCATTTTATTTTTTTTTTTCTTTTATCTTTCGAAGGAAAAAATACTTTTTCAGCCTTTTTCTTTTTTTGTGATTAGAATAAAAAACAAATAAATTACAAAATATTTATCTTATATTGTTTTTTTTAAGGAAATTTTTAAAATTTGTCGCCTTCTTCTTATATTACGTAAAGGATTAAAGAGTTTTTTAATCAGTAGTTGACTGAATTCTAGATAGTCAAAGGTAAAATTTAAATGTTTGTAATTGTATTGGAAATTAATATATAATTAAATATAACTGTATTGTAACTAAAAAAGCTAATCCACTGATAAATAGGATTACTAAGTGATTCCAATAGTAAACACTTTATACCATCTTTTAATTATTATCAATCTAACTTACTTAGCTTATTTCAAATAATACATTTATAACATTGTTTTGACAATTTGTGTAGCAATTTGAAGAACACTAAAAATTTAAAATTTAATTGTAGTTTAAACAATGTCAAAGGACAATTGCATTTATTCTATTCCTGAAGTTTTTGATTTTTTACACTTTTGTGACTTGTAGATAGTTAGGTCAATTATACTTGTCTCTAAAATAAAATAACATTACTTACTGGTTTTATTATATTATTTTGTTAAAAAAAAGTTTGGAATATCAACTTGGCATTGTCCTTGTTTTTAAAATACCTTTTTCATGTGCTATTTTAAACATTCAAATGAATTAAAATTAATGAACTTGGTATTTTGCATTCGCTTTTTTAACTTCAAATTTAGATCTGGAAATTCAAGTCTTGAAAATTATAATTTATTACTTTTTTGTTTTAACCATATTACAAATTGATACAAAAGTTGCTGCTTTTCAATTTTGAAGTGTAGCAGACGCATGTGTAGATATAGTTGTAATTATAAAAATTTCAAAATAAATTTGAACATAAACAGAAATATACGAGTGTAAAAAGTAATTTTAGTAAAGGTCATAAATATGCTGTTTTAACAACAAAAATGTGAAAAGAAACTGGTAGAAGCAATATGCAAATTATATTCACGTTCTTTTTGTTTCTGAATGTCGAAAAAATTGTATTAAAAAATAGTTTGTTTAAGAAGAACAGTTTTAAAAGTAGTTTATAATTTTTATTAAAAAATATGTAAGTTCTGTAATTATTGTCGACGTTTTGTTATACGTAAATTTTTATTTAAATTAATGGCTGACTCCTCAACGTGGAACTTCTTTATCCTTATACAATCCTAACTGATTATTCCAGTCAGTTTTAATTTTTCGTAACAGTGCACATGGAAAACACTCTTATTCCATTTATAATTATAAAATTAATTTTCATTATTTATAATACCTACATATTTCATACTCTATACGAGATTTCAAAATGGGAACAGATGTAATCCATGGTCTGTTACTATACATAAAAAAAATATAGTTCTTTGCTTGAAAATTGAGCTATTTAGACATTTTAGTTTTAAATTATAGCATTTTTTTTAAAAAACAAATTTGCTACAAATATATTCATATAGCACAAAGCATGTAATGAATGTTAAATACAAAATCAGGATAAAAATTTTAAAAATTATTTTAAGATAATTTGTAATTAAATTAAGTAATTAACATATAATCAATATATAATATTGAGATTTATGTTATTTTTTTACTATCTATTAGTTGATTTTTTTGAAAATTCAAACGGTTACTCTTAAAAATTTTTAAATTGATTAAATCATCTATAACAGAGGCTTCCAACCTCGTACCCGCTGGCATCATGGTGCTCGTAGAACGACTAATATGTGCCCGCTACTATTCGACAGAAAAACATTCATTACCCCATGTGCATGAAATTTGAATAATAATTTATAATTTTAAATCATTATTGTTTACTATTTATTTATAAATTATAAATATAAGAAAATAAATTATTGGAAAATTGGAAGTTATGAAGAGTTTATCATTAAAAAATAGGTGGTGCTTACCACCTTACCGATATTTTAAAATGTGCTCTAGAGCACAAAAGGCTGGGAACCCCTGATCTATAATATATTTTAACCAAATTATTCATTTAACTAATTTCTAATAGGTACGTTTTAATAAAAGTATAAGTACATCCATATACACCTAAAGTTCTCAAATCCTTTATATAAGATTTACATTTTTGAAACCCCTATTGAATGATAGTTGTAACAGAAATTGATATATTAAAATTTAAACAAAGAATGTGTGCTTTTTTATTAAAAATAATTAATTTTTTTGTTATAATTAAAATATTAATAATATTTTATAAATGTCAATTTTTTACGTAATGAATCTATTATTGTGAAATTTTTTATTCGTTTAAATTTCGATGTTATGTTTCGCAGTTATATTAATTGAAATTCAACGAAACCTAATTGAATTATTTGCTGTTATCTTCTGTGCATGATATTTTGCATTTTTTATTCGACATTGTAAATATTCGTATTCATCGCATTAATTTTTTACTTAACCGTTAAATTCAATTCTTACATGGAAACAAATCATAATTTAGCGGTAATTCAAATTGAAAAAGTAAATTTTATTTGTACTGATTTTCTGAACGTTTACAGTATTTGAAATTGAATTTCTAAGAAATTCTTGTGTAATTTTACATTTAAGTAACATTTACTAAAAAAATAACGAATATCTTTAAAATTTGTAGATACTCATTTAGAAATTTATGTAATGTGGTGTTTTTCTTATTAAAGAAATAACGCATTATTATAATTGCCTTTTAATTTATATATAAATTACTTGAAGAAAAAAGCAAATAATTTTTAATAATGGAAATGATTTAACATTGACTCTTAAAGTGAAAATAACTTTTAAATTATATAAGAACTTTTACCATCAATCAATATTTAAATGAAATTAAAAATTTTTGTTTATGTAATTTTTTAATGACATATTTTTTCAATAATTTTATTTACTTTTCAAAATCATTTTTAAGGAATTAAACTAATTAAAGATAATTTCTCTTTTTTTGTTATTTTGTTTCTATAAGGGAACTAACATTTTCTATTCATTAAACATTGGTGTTTATAGTTACAATACACAAATAATAATAGATTCTTAAATTAAAACCTACGAAATTTGAAAATATAATATAATATAAAAGTTTGAGATTCTTTAGTAAATATTATTTAGGTTTGAATAAAATTTTAGCATTTAAAATGAATAATTTGGTTTTATATTACGTAGACTTGAAAAAAAAGTTAATTAACCTTCTCTTTAAAATTATATATATATATATATTTTAAACACTTTAAATTATCATATTAAAAATACAATTGTCACTTAATATTTGAAATATTTTAAGAAGAATTAGTAAAACGATCCTCACGTAGAACTTTACAGCGCTTCATGTAGTTTACAAAGCAAATTTATTTATTCTTTTAATAATGTTAACCTTTCTATTTTTGTTTAATAAAAAATTATAGTTTTTATTCAAATTTTAGTCTATGCCAAAGGTGTTTAACTTTCGGTTAAACTAACAAAAAAAAAAAAAAAAACTAGCAACAAAAAGATGATAATTATTGCTATTTTAGCAAGCTCATTGTTATATTTGTAATATACAAAAGTTTTTATAATTTAAAAATAAATTTGTTGCACTTAATAAAAATTAAGTTAAATCAATTTTATTAACATTATATTGAATTTTTTTTTCTAAAATCTTTTCTGAAAAGTACTTTTATTATAATTGCAATTTTAAATTTGAAAATGTTACCTGGTAAATGATAAAATAGTTTTTTATATGTGTATGATCTGTTAGAGGTGTGATTGAATATTTGAACAAAAACGAAATATGTGTCAAATTAAAGTTTTATACTTTAAAAAAATGTGTGTATTAAATAGTTTTAAATAGGTTTATCATAAATATGCGCACACAAAGCAAGATTATTTATGATGTTGAAATATTTTATTGAGAAATAAAAAAATTGATATTTTTAATGAATTTTGTTTTTCAATTATTCATATATAGGAACTGTTAAGAATATAAAAAATAATTTATGTTCAATAGTTGTATAAATTTTTTTATTTATTCCTTTTTCTACTCAACATTTTTTTATTGGTAGTATTTTTTGCATTAAAAATTTAATTTACGCAAGAATTTTAATTATTGTAATTAAACTTTGGAGTATGTACGCATTTCCAATCATTTTTTCCTCAAAACGCATATTTTATCAATAAGAAAAAATCCAATTAAAAATTTAAAAAAAATATGCATGTCAAAATTATTCAACTACATTATTACAAGATCATTTTTTTATTAAAATAAACAGTTTAATTGAGAAAAAAATATAGGAAATAAAAGTTTTCTCATTTAAGAGAAACATGGCATAAATCATATGAGAATTTTAATGAAAGGTGGATAGAGTTAAAAAAGTAACACGTTTTTTTCACTTTATGTAATTATCAAGTAAACAAAGTAAATTAAAACGAATTTTATACGAAAGTCTTAAAATGATATAAGATCTGAAATTATTTGCGAAATTACTTCATCGTGGACCGCTGTAAACAGCTTGTAATGATTTAATTATGCAGTGCAAAAAAAGAGAAATACTTTAATGCTGATTCAATTAAGATTTAGTGCACTGATATTAGGTCGTTTTTGTACGTTGTTCAATAAATAATACGCTCTTGACATAGTAAAAATATGGTAATAATATAATCATGTATTACATTAATAACAATGATAATGAGGTTTATTGTTGGCTAAAAAATACGCAATGAAGAAAAAAATAGGAAATTTACTAGGAGCATTCACCTTAATTAAAATTGTCGGCAAAAGTCTTTTTTGCACAAACGTACGTTGAGAAAAAGCTGATAAAATATAAAGAGGTTTTTTCCTTTTCAATTGCAAAATATGCATAATCATACATTTTCTTTCCTTTTAAGTGTCGATATTATGAAGAAAACACATAAAAAGATGAAATAATTTTTTAATAGTAGGTCTGATTTATACTCTTCCTTCTTCATCAATACGATTCTACCGTTTGTATTTGTTTTCAATTGAAGACTAGTATAAATTTCATTAATTTTCATTCGCACAATATAAATTTATAGAACAATAGATTATCAGCGTTATCAATTTCGTAGACACACAGTTTGACGCACATAATTTATCAGAAAAATAAATTAAACATTTACAAGTTGTTCATTTCTCTTAACGTTTAGAGCTTTAATTTTATTCTTTCAGTAAGTTTTTATGTTTCAAAAGAAATGCGCGCAAATATTTTATAATTTAAATTGCTTTTAAACCACTTTTTCTATACATATATTTATATAATTGAGCAAAGAGAAAAAACAAGAGTAACGTGAATAAGAACGCGAAAATATTTAAATAATTGATTTTTTGTTGTTCTACAATCGGTTTTTTAGCATTATTACGTTTAAATTGATTTTATAAAGGAACGCATAAATAAGAATCAAAGATGAGATCTTTTTTTATTGCAAACGAACCGCTTATAATGAAACCAATATAATGATAATAATAATAACATAAAGTACTTTTGACTTTCCGAAAATGCTCAGGTTTTCAACAATGTGTATGTATGTGTGTGTATGTGTG
>AGDA01029115.1:0-10147 GCA_000281935.1 Mengenilla moldrzyki | reverse complement strand
ATAACGATTCGAAAAACGAACAACAAAATTATGATTAATTATTTTTCGGTTCCTTAAAAAAAGTACACAGTTTATGCACTTTAACGTAATTATACATGTAACATGTATGCTATTAAAAGCGGTGAATATATAAATTTTGCCATACCATGTTTTTTAAAAAAAACATTTCTCGGTATGTTTAATACGTTGTTCCGTTATTTTAACGGAGTTATTAAATTAGAAAATATAGATTATTATTAGCAAACATATGAATATGTATTAAAAGTAGATTTAATGACTTTTTGAGTTATTTCCGATCAGAAAATTACAAGCAATTATAATAATTTTGAAAAATTTATGTTTTTTTTTTCAAAGTAAATGTCTGGGAGGTGTTTTACTTGTTTTCAAAATAGTAACAAATAATACACATTTTAAGAGAAGCTAATAATGAACATCAATTAATTTAAATTTGAATCGATACTCGCTAATGTCTAGCTGAATACATTCGTAAATTACGGCCGCTGTTGCACATGTATCCTTTTCACTTAGATCACAGGATGCTAGTAAATCCTCAACACGGTCGTAGTTGAAGTCGGACGGAAAAACAGTTTTAGCTCGTTCCAATAAAGTGCCAATATTCAGGCCACCGTTTTTCATGAAGCCGATTTTATGCAATAGGCAGCTTAGTAAGCACGTTCCAAAGTAGTTATCCGGTACTTTCCTTCTCTATAAGTAAAATTAATGTAATTGTTACATAAACTAATCACTTTACCAAAATTTGACGTAAATCTCCATCTACGCTATCCGTTTCTTCTTTGCAGTCCACCCAGTAATCATAGAACTCATTGTTGGTGTAATTGAGCAATCTTCTAAGATCTAACCAATCCAAGTCTTCCTCTCTAATCGATAGCATTGTACTAGTTATTGATAGTGTGATGATTAAAATTGAAAGTAGCTTCATGATTTTTTTAAGTCTAAATTCTAGCTTGTACAGTATGCGAATAATAAGCAATTAATTTTCTCACACATATATGTTCTAAAAGGTATGAAAAAAATAAAAAAACTAAGAGTCATAAAATACTAATAATTTCTTATCAAACGACCCAATTGTAAAGAAATTTAACGACTTCCTTTGTTCAATATATGTAATAAAAATGAAATAGGCGATTTTATGAAGAACTGATTACAAAAATGAAAGCAGCATTGTTGTATTGTTAACATTTTAAATTAGACTTTTATTCACTAAAAAATAAGCTACTTAAAAACAACTTAATAAAAGAGCTTTTTACGTGATACTAAAAACAAAATAAATAAAGTTTTACATGGCTCTTCAAGGCTGATAAGTATTGTTGTATGAAAGTATAATATTATTAATGTTTTTTTAAAAATGAAATACAATTTTTTTTTGGTAATAAATTCTTAACTTTTGAAGAAATGCAAAAAACTTGGAAAATTTTTAAGAAATTTCATAATAAATGTCTGTTTTCTTATAAAATATGAATTATACATATAATTTCTGAGTTATTGCCTTTATATATCAAAAATAGATAAAATTCTTGAATTTTACAAGTTTAAAGAAAAATCTTTTTAACTTACTTTTTATTTTTTTTAAATAATTGAAATATATAATCTGTGCGTAAATTTCGATTAGTTTTTTTTTCAGACTCTCACATCATGTAGCTTTTGTAAAGTTTATCTTATATACTAAAACGTCGTGCATATGTGCATGTGTGTGTGCAACAGATATAAACAAAATTTCTAAAGCTCAATAGATCAAATGATGCTAAATAAATCACTTGATCTGTTGTAAGTAACTCTGATTTAGAACTTTTCAATGTTGAAAAATTTTAGCTTAAAACGAAAGGGGGTTAAACGATTAATTATAAAATTAAACATTGATTTCTTTAAAAAAAATTACAAGAATACTAATACTAATACTTTTTTATACGTATGATTTTATTATGAAAATAATGGTATTTATACAATTACAACTCTAGAATGTGTTCTTAGGAGTAAAAACATTGGAATTTTTAAACAACACTGAGAACAACACCTCCTAAAAATGAAGAAAACAAAACGTTTCTAATAAAAATTAAAGAGAAATATGTTTAAGATAACAATTTAATTTAATAAAATTTTCCATAAATTCTAAGAAAAACTTTTTGTTATCCTTATTTTGAACAGACTTTTTCTCATGTGAACTTGAAAAAAATATTGGAAATAATTGAAAATTTAAAAATGTTTTTTTAAGGGTTTGTAAATGTTACATATGTATTTAAAGTTAGTTCGTATTAAATAAATTTTTATGTAAATAAATTAAGTTATACTTTCAATAGTTTATTTAAAGAAAATTTATAAACTTACATTTGGATTTTCTAGATTTTTTTATTTAAAATTTACTATTTCGAGAAATATAATTTTTATACATCGTTAAGTATTTAAATGTTTTTATTAAAACAGATTTTAAAATAATAGCTGCATCGAAAAGATTATTATATTATGTTTAATAAAAAGGAAAATTTATTTAGTTTTCAGTTAATAAATTTTTTATCATTACAGTAAAAGAAAACTGAAGTTAAAACAAATAATAATTATGTAATTTTAGCATGGCATTTTGCTATATTTTGAATATACAAAAATTTTGCTTTTTTAGAAACACCTTTATAGTAATTATTAAATTTTTTTCTATTTTTTTTTAAAAATTTTGTTCCAACGGCGCATTAAATTTATTTATCCTATTTCACTAAATAATTTTCTAAGTGTATTATAAATACTGTTAATTTTGTCAGAAAAAAATTTTGAACTAGTAAAATTACTTTTTAACAAATGTGTTTTAAAAAAAACCTTTCTTAAATATACTAATTAGTTTTGATTGTATTTTTATTCTAAAAATTTGATGCTTAAAAGTATAAATAATTTTTTTTACACGTTTATAAAAACTTGATGACAAAAATCATTTAATTTTAATTATTGATCAATTAATATATATTGTAACGTGCATGCTTGTTACGTTTATTTGGTGGGAGAAAAACCAACGTTTTACGCACAACTCTTTTATTAGACATTGCGTTTTTATAATTTTAAATATTTATTCAAATGATAATGAAAAATATATTATTGGCCTTAAATATTGACGTCATCTGCATGAGTTTGCGCATACTCCATTTTTATACAGTTCTTTGAATTCGGGTGGGCAGACTAGTGAGCATAGTAACATCATTGGTACAGTTTTAATAAGATACATTTTAAAATTGCGTACCTGGTTCGAATATTTCATGTCGTGAGACCGCCATCTTGTCTCCTCTGTCTTTGAACAGCCAGATCATATAACTGAACCAGATGTTATCAAGCAGGCCTCCAAATGCCATTACCATTATAGAGATAAACTCTACAAATTGAGAAATTTAGTCTCATACGCCATATCGATGCTCGTAAAGGGCCAACGGGGCTCATCGGTGTCAAATAGGACTTACTATGAAGTCAAACAGGGCTTTACGGGGTCAAACGGGGCTCTAGATAAGCCAGACCAGACTCCGGGCTAAAACGCTCAAGCTCTTGATTTATTATTTGACAAACGTTCGTTTGTCACAATATAGTACATTATTACATATTATAACAAATATTAAGTTAATATAATTAATTGTAATATACGTTACTACTGGGTGTCTTCAAAAACTTAAGAAAAAGGCACAGAACAAACAGCAAACAATCTTCCAAGACATGATTAAACAAATGCAAAATGTTCATTTTCTCTATGTTGAGAATGAGAATGACCACGATCAAGTTTTGAAAAGCAGTCAATATATTCTATAACTGTTATCAAAAATGATTAATCATATTTCACTAATAAAAGTCATTGAATAAATTTCTATTCTTTATCACATACTTTCAGTTAACAAAGTCATCTTATACGTAGTAATAATTTGTCTACGTAAATTGAAATAAAATTTAAAGACAGATTATTAATATATAACGTTTACTGACAATTGTAGCTAAATTGATTAACAACTTTTAAGGAATTTACGTAAAATTTAATACATTTTAGTAAATTTTAATGCTTATTCAATTGAACAAGCCTAAATAATTTGTGCATACAGCTGCTGTTAAAAATTCTTTTACTGTGTACATAACTGACATTAATTTTAATATGTTTATGAATTTATTTAAGTAATATAAAATGTTGCTTAACATTATAGGCGAAACATGGAGGAAAAATTTTAAAAAGCATACAGTTTTAAATTATGGCGATTTAATTAAGAAAATTTTATAAATGTTCACTTCTTGATATTCTTCTTCTGTTAAATTAAAATTCATTACACATTTAGTCATTTTTGCCAAGGTTATATGAATTATGAAATTAAGCTATTAGCATTGGTGATTTTTTTTAAAATAGCCCGACACGATACCTCAAGCGAATTTGAATTTAGCAAACGCTTTGGAAGTTACCAATGCTGAAGACATTACAGGACACGAATTTAGTTTGGCAATCAGTGCTTCCGACCGAGTACATTTTGTTAAGTCAACGTGCCGTGAAGATGTTCGAAGTTGGCTGGATATTTTAAACGTCTTCTTAAAGAATAAAGTTTGCGCTTCAAATTAATTAACCAGCAAAATTTAGTGACTAAATTAATAAGTGGAAAAAAACGGAACATTTTCTTTTAATTAGAATCGTTTTGAATAGGTCACTGAATTTTCGCTGAAATCGTTTTGTTTTATTTTTTAATGAAGCTTCCCAATTAGGGCCGACACAAAAGAAACGCAACGTTTCCGGGCGGAAAACTTAGCTACAAACCGCAAAATCAAATTATTTCTAGAAGTATGTATAAAACGGAAAAATCATCGAAGTTATTAACATAGGATAAACATTTCTAATTATTGTTATTATTTTCCAATTTATATGAAACGAAAACGAATAGGTGGAACACCAAACTTTATAACTAGTTGTTACCAAAATGATAATGGTATCAATAACAACTGTCGAAACAGAGTCGGAAACCAAGCAGCGAAGTTGAGAGACTCCTCACATCTTTCATCGAAATCAGTTCCAAATTCAAGTAAGTTTTTTAACATAATTTTTGTTGTTTTGTTGTTTTGTTTTTTTTAGCATTAAAATAAAAAATCATTCAGGAAAACATAGTAAAAGCTTTAAATATCACAAAACAAATTGTATTTTATATATGTATAATTCTAATCAAGCTTATATTTAAAAAGAAAATACCATCTATTAGTTAGTTCATTGTCATAAACACCGATAAAAATAATCTGACGTTATTCTGTTATTAAATTTGTCTTTGATTTAATAAAAACTGTTATTGAATCTATTACACATTTCATTGTTTAAATGACTTAGTTATAACACTGTTATTAATTTAGTAACAAACATGTTAGACGCTGTAGCGTTAGCTTAGCTATTCATAAATTTGTTTTAGCGTTGTATTTTTTTTGTAGAATTTTAACTACGCTTTAATGAATTGTAAAATGAGTTTCATTACTTCTATTTTCATGTCAATTTTTGTTGAATCAATAACAGTTTTGATCAAATTTACGTAAATTTTTTTCACTGTACCCTTTGTATTAATAGGATCTAATTTTCTCCAATTTATTCCTTCAATTTAATTGACCTTTTTTTATCAGTTTTATAAAAATTTTAATTTTTAAATTAGTATAGAAGTTTTAATTTTAAATTTGTTTAACTTTTATTTACTATATTGAATATTACGTATCTCGTATATGAATCATGATTATTTTGTTTGAGCGTACTAAAATCAAGCACCGTGTAAAGATTTTGATTGATAAATATATGTATATATAACATATATTTTATCATAACTTATATGGTAATAATTTTTTTTAATTTTATATAAAGAATTTTATATATTTTTTAAAACGATGCAGGTATCTTTAGTGTCTTTTCAATAAAATAACCAGCTTAGTGTGTTAACAAAGGGAAAATTGTTTGCTACAAAATTAAGAAATTACCAATTTTTATGTTTCTCATGTTGTAAATGACTTTATGGATAACTTTATTATTGATTGTTTCCGTCTCGTTAAAGAGGGAGGACATTATTTTCGTTCAGTTGAAAATTTTATTTGAGATAGTGTTCTTTACTTTAAATTTAATATACATTACTTTCTTACAATTTTGGGCCAATTCAAAGCAATCCTTTTGTTTGCTAGAAAGCTGAATGAAACTACTTTCACAATCCACTGAAGACAGTCTTTCGTCATTAAGGTAGTGGTTCATGATAAAATACTTAGTAGTCACTTGAGAGTAAATTAAATGTCATCAGAGCTCTTAATTATTTTTCTTTAGTTACTCTTGTTGAACCGCTTTAAGTCGTGATTTGCCATTTTTTCGTATACTTATAGTTTGATTGTTAATAATATACTTTTACTGAAAATACTTAGCATCTAAACAAATTAGTCATATAAATATATTTTCTATTTAAATATTGTTCAAAATATGTTAAATTTTGATAAGTATGTGAAGTTACTTTAACTTTTTATATTATGTAAACACTATTGTCTAAAAATAAAAAGCATTTAAGAATTCTTCTATTTGTAGTTAGAAAGTTAAGTTTTCATAAAAATACAATTTGAAACCTTTTCAAGGAATCTTTAATTATTATATGATAAACACTGGTGCAAACTTAAATCCAAATAAGAAGTTAACACAAGTTGTATGAACACTTTGCGTTCATTGATTTAATAGGATAACAACAGGATTTAAAAAAATAAACATGATAATAAAATACGTACAAAAAAAACTTACAACCATTGTAGCAATAATTCTTATTGACAAATTTTAACGATATATTATGACTAAAATATCAGTCAAAGTATCAACTTCAAAATCTACAATAGTTGTAATTATAATGGAGTCAAATTGATGAGAAAAATATTCGTAATTGCTACTTATAAAGAGGCTCCTAATATTTTCTAGTTTGTGGCTCCTTAAATAATCGTATTTTTCCGTGTCTTCCTCAATGCATCAGATTTTTTCCTAAATTTTTTACTTAAAAAATTGGGAAACTTTCTTCTTTTTATAAGCGATTACCCATTTAAAAACGAAACATTAAAAACTTATACTTACTATTTTTCTTAGGATAATATAAAATATTTAGTTTCAACTGTACCGGTAATATGTATATTGAGACTGGAAAATTACCGAATTTTTTTTAATTGAGTATTTTGCCGCTCCCTAATGACGACATCGCGGCTCCCAAGAATATGTAGCACACACTTTGGGATTCACTGTTTTATAACATATGTTTTGTCCATTGATAAATGCATTTAAGCTATACGAAAATATATTTTAAATTAATTTTTTTCTTTTTTTTTGGTAAAAAAAATTATAATATTTATTTAAATTTTGATCTATTATTTCAAATATTTTTTTGATAAATATTGTTTACGTTACTTTTAAAGTGTACTTAATGTATGAGAAACTGAACACAGTAATGCGTATAAAAATTTTAATCAAACTTGTACTTGTTTAATATTAATATTAAGTGATAAAATTGCTTCAACAGCCTGCAAAACATAGAATATTTAAAATTAGAAAAACAAGCTTGTCAAATATACAGTTCGAGATTGAATTGACTCAAAACACTCAGTTATATTTGGAGAAAATTAAAATTAAATTATATTTTAGAGCCAACAAGTTTAGAAAATGAAATAAGTGCAACATCATCAAATATGTTAACAGGAACAATAGTTTCGACAACAACATCATCATTACCATTGCCATCATCATCATTATTACCTTCATTATCATTATCATCATCGCCGTCATCATCATCATCATTATCATTAACGGCGGCAACGACATCATTAGAGCCCTTGAGTCGACCGAACACTGAAAGTGATGAAATAATTAAGAGTAAAAAATTGAGAACATCGAAATCGAAAAGCAACAATAATATCAATAATAATTCATCAATATTAACAGTTTCGGAAGCAAGTGATAAATCTTGGTTCGAAAGTTCGTTGACGTGTGCCGTTCGTTCCGAGTTACAAAAATCACGTAAGTTCTTTTCATGCATAATTTATACTATTGACTTGGAGCTTAAGAAAAGTAAAAAAACATTCTTCTTTTAATTCCTGGAATGAAACAACAAACAGCAACGACCAACTGTTCGAATTGTGACCGAAACGACCACGAGGACGTTGCCGGTAGTTGTAATGAGACGATTATTGAGCCAAAAATTTACCAGTCGAATTCGTTACCAAAAAATCCAAATAGTTCTTTTGCACCATTTCGTTGTGAAATCAACAAGAAGCATTTAATGTCTATTGACGAAGTCGGTTTCAAAAAGGTAATTTTTTCTTAAATTTACTTTTATAAATTATTGCATAAATTTAAATATTGTAAATAATTATGATCAATAAGGTTAATTTCAATCAGAAACTTTTGGTTCCTTAGTAAGTTAAGTGTCATGTTGACGACTCATTGTTCAAATTTACTTAAATGCTTTTTTAAAAAAAAACGACTATTTTCTTTTTTAAATGTTTAGAAATCGAAAAGAAAATAATTCATTGCTTATTTATTTGTTTGTTGTGGTCAGTCTAAAGTCATATATTGAACTTATACATTGACAAAAAATTTATGTGTTTAGTGTTTTTTGAAAGCCTAATTCAATTTTTTAAAAATAAAAAAAATACATATCTAAAATTATAAAATATGTTTTGGATTCGTTATATTAAAACGAACTTAAATTTTTATACTTTAGCCAGTTAATGATAATTTGCACAAATCAATACTATAAACTAAATAATTATTTTAATTATATGTGATGAGAACATAAAGTAAAAATAAATTCATAATTTTAGCTCATTAATTTCTTAGACCTTCTAACATAATGAATATGAGAACGCACGAAATTAAATGTCTATAAAGATGTACTAATAGCTTAGAAGCTTAAAAAAAAGAAATTATGAAAATGCATTTTAATTTGTTTCGTTTTCTCCAAAATATCATTGACTTCTTAGGTTCGTTTTTTAAATTTTTGAGAGACAAAATATATTTTCAAATAATGTTTTAGAAAAAAAATCAAAAAGTGAAAAAATGTCACTTTAAACTGAAAAACAATTAAAATACTTTGTCTCTTTAAAATTTTATACTTTTTTTTATTATTGTATATGTTTTAAAATGTTTTTGAACTTTGAATATGTAAAAATATTTTGAATTAGAGGAATAGAAGATCAGGTGTTTTTTAAATGAGAGAACTTTTTGGCTTGTAATTGCTTTTAGATTATTTTTTATAAATATGATCTAATTAAATTCCAAGAAAATTCTTTCAGACGGGGGAAGGTAAGAAGCTGAAAGCGTAATAGGTTTTAAAGTATATCCTTTAAATTTTCAGTTTCAGAAACTGAAATATACATCATATAAAAAATCTTTATCATCTATGATTTTAACTTTGTATGGTGACAAATAATTTATTTTCATCTGACAAATAAGGTATTCCAACTGTCAAATGCCAGTTTTGGTCAAAACATTCTTATTCAGTTACACATGTCTTTAGAGAAACAATATTTATTTCGTGCTATAATTGTTTTAATTTTATAATACATTAAAAGAATAAGATTTAATAAAAAAAAAATAGAAAATATTAAAATTATTTTTTAGTTGATAAGTTCTTTCAATCTACTTTGCAAAAACATTATTGATTTCATCAAAAATTTTATTTGAGTTTATAAAACTAGTTTTAAACGAATAAGCTTTAAAAAACTATTCTTAAGTGAATAATCAGTTTTAGTACAATGATAATGATATTGAACCACAGAAGAGTATATTAACTCCATTGTATTGAATAGAATTTATTTTAGAAAAAAATATACAAGTGTGCGCAACAATGTTTTTAGCTACAAAAAATTTAATACTTGAAAACTGAACAAAACTTTTATAATTCATTTTGAAAAATTACATTTTGTCGAATTTTTAGCAAATCTTTTTTTATTAAGTTAAAATATAATTACGTATAATACTTTTTGTTTAGTTGACATAAAATATAAGCTGTAATGTTTTAAATATAAACTGTGTAACTTTTTTCTAAAAAAAATATTTCCATTATAAATTTACTGTTTTTAGTAAACTTAAGTAACTTTTTGTAATTTCACCTAAAAATGCACGAACAATTTTTTTTATTTAAATATACGATTAGTA